>APFE030684541.1:2825-41051 GCA_000404065.3 Pinus taeda | reverse complement strand
ATGTGGGTACATCAATATAATAAGGGGGTTGTACTAATAACAATAAGGGGTTACACTAGTAGTATAGGGGCCTAACATTGTTGGTTTTACCAAGATAGGAGAAAATGTTTTTTTCTATAGGGTTAGTTGTTTTAGAGGTTAACATCTAGCTCCAACTCAAGAGCACATGATCCATATGCTCGAACCGCAACAACCCCTAGTCTTGTAGACCTATTACTTGCACATACAAATCAACTTGTCTGCTAGCATGTGTATGAGTTGTTGATCACCAACCTTGTGTTTATATGATAGACAAAATCCATAATTGGAAATAAAAATCTAAACAAATTCAATCTAATATAGGATGCAACACAATAGAATGATAAATGCAACAAGTAGGATGCTCAAATAATATTAAACACATGAATGCAATGCAACTACTTATCTAAAATAAATCAGATTCCTTTGAACAAAGTGAGGTGGTTGCCTCCTACTAGGGAGGGAAAGAGTTCATTATCAAGTTTAGCAATGTAGAAGTACCCAACTTCTACTTTGTCATGGACCCTAAATTGGATAGGATTACCATTGAAAAGGACTAGATCACCCACTTGAAACTATTTGCCTTATCTTTGAACCCATTGCTTCTTCTTATTTTGAAACATCGACGTTTTTGTTTTGTTTACACGTGTGTTCTTAAATTGGCATACATTTCCTGATGATTCGACCTCTTTAATTTTTTCATGTCCCTTTGGCTTAAAGTTCTTTTGTTTTATATGTAAGTCTTTTGGAAGTATGTTACCTTCACATTTTCCAATAGGTTGAGGGAATGGAAAAAGTTTTGTAGCGTCAACATGCTCAGGCATGTGTGGCTCTTTGTAAAGGATTAATGGTCCACCATCTACCTTAGGTATAGTAGCACATGATAAATCCTTTTGTAGATTTCCTCCAATAGAGGAACACCATTTCCTAGATAGGAGCATCCCCTAGGCACTAGGCACATCTATGAGTACAATATCTATCACTATTGAGATGTCTTTATTCACAACCAAGGACACCTTAACATTATTTATAACACCATACATTGCTATAAGCATTGAGTCAACCCGCACATTCTTATATGGCCTAGTAATTTCCATTTCCAATTCGTTCATGAATCTAAATGGAATTGCATTGGCTGAGGCATTGGAGTCAAGCATGAAATTGTGCAAAATCAAATTGTTTATCACTAGGGATACCAAGAAATGTATGTGCTCTCCATTTATTTTGTCGTTGTACATATTTTAGAGGATGGCTATAGGGTATTCAAGATCCTTTTCAAGGTCAAATGCCTTCATGACTTGCCTTCTTTGGGGTTTAAGTCTAGCCATTTCAGAAATAGGCATTTGCACATTATTCTTGGCTAACACACTTCCTATGTCAACATCCAAAGAGATATTAGGATTTAAGCATAAACAAGAATATCATAATGCCCAATTCTCAGTCTGTATGCCTTTGTGTCATGATATGTCATCATATTATCATAATACATATAAAACCATAATTGTAAATAGGAAATACAGTTCTCTTCGAAAAGTTTAAATAAACAGAAGATTATATAAATATGTAGAGTTGTCCAAAAAATTTTTTGTCTATGCAAAAAGTCACAAAAAACTAATCCTCGGTCATGATGTCAATGAAGGGCATGTGGTTGTATTCATGTATGTTCCCATCCCGCTCTTTTATGATTTTCCACCGGCCTAAAGCTTGCTGAACGCTCGATTTAGATAGTTGGTTGACAAATGTATTTTGCTCTCTATAACTATGACAACATGTAATCTGATCAAAATAATGTTTTAGATGTAGAATCTCCTCAAGAAGATGTGACAATGTGTGATTGTGTCATCTCTATGTTTCATTAAACCAATTTATCACAACCATAGAATCCCCAAAAAACAAAGATGCATTTTGTAGAAATTTTGTTGATGTAGGAATAGGACTGCCCCCCATCGCAAGTATTATTTTCTAATGAAGCACCATCAAAGTATACCCACTAATAGGATGCATTCATATTACATATATTATTATATCATTAAACAAATTTAAAATATATTTTAAATACAATCTTTAAAATAAGAAAAGCACCCTAACATTTGCTTCTCTTAATATATGAGCAAATACTTGTAAATCAACTATTATAATTCATAAAACTTTAACTTAATTTAAAACTATGTGCCACTCCACATTAACTTAATGTCAACTTAATTTAAAACCACATCTTACTCCATGTTAACTTAATGTTAAGTACATATCATCCAACTCGAAAGTTTATGAACAATATAGAGCTAGGGTGAGAGTAATGTTTTTGAGAGAGATAGGTCTGGTGTACTAATTAGGTTGCCGAAGGGCCAAGGGCCTCGGTACTCCTCTTAATCCATGTTTGTATATGTCCTTGTCTACTTCTCTCAAATGTTAACATGTACTATGAAGCAATAGGCTATTATGATGACCCTTTCGATGGCCTCCTAATCTAGTGTTCATTGCCCTTAACTTCTTTCTTAAGACTGAAAATGTCAGGGCAGTCATTAACTAAGCAAGGATTTTTACCTCCCGAGACAACTAACCTGAAATTGGCAGGGGGAATGCAACAACATATATTTCTCTCTCTTGCTACCACACCACCTTCAGGTTATTTGTCTCAGGAAGTAAAAATCCCTCTCTTGTTACCACATCACTTTCAGGTTAGTTATCCTGGGAGGTAAAAACCCTAGACTTCAATCATTCTAAGCACTTGTCACATTCCTCCAAATTCTTTAAATAACAACATCACTACCCATTCCCATGTCATGTAATGTGTGCTCTTGTGGAGCCCCTTTCCCCTTGTTTGTCATTAGATGCCCTTGTTTTTCCAAGGTGCTATTTCTGTCCACCGTCCTCATCGAATATCTTCCTAAGCCAACCATTCCCTTGGCTATTTACTAGTTTTATTAGCAATTTTTTTCTTCATAAATGTTTATTGGAGGCATTTAAACTGCTAGGTCTCTGATTTTCCCACCTCTAATTGTCAAGAAACATCCTAGGTCACTTAAGAAATGTATAAAGTGTAAGGCAGAGGAGTTGTCCCTGATGTTAGGAAAGGATATTTAGTTGAATGAAATTCTTGGCATGGAAAAGGAGGTTGTGGTTGGTCACTTTGCAAGTAAAATAATGTCAATGTGGTTCTCTGGCATTGGACAAAACAAAATTTTGGGCCTCTTATGGGTTACACCACAAAATGTTTAATATTATTAAAAGCAATATTGGGTTGGTTAATGAGGGAAGAGGTGGATGCACATAATATCTTGGAAGGTGAAGGTTTTGTGGCTCTTAAGTTCTCTATCTAAAAACCTAGAATGTTGATTCTAATGTTAGGTTGAAAAATCAGGCCATTATGCCTATTTGGGTCATATTGCTATTATGATTTTGATGTAAACTTGACCAAAGAGTGTTTTATAAACTCTTGGCAAGAATGGGTTTGCTCGGGTCATGTTGGGTCTTGTAAAAGAACATGTATATTACAAGTTGTACTACAAATTTTCATAGGGGACAAGTTTTGGTGCATCACTTATGGCTCCGAAGAACAAAGGTGAAGGAGAAGGAACTGTGGCCTGTTAGGGCACTTGTTGTGCAGACAAAGGAGTACAACTGATTACAAATTATATTCATGGTTTTGGAGGACCAAAAGCTTCTTGGTGGTGAGGAATGATCCAGGTGGCTCCAAAAATATTCATAATTCAAAGATGGCTCCATAAAGGCTAAAAAATAAAAGTCATCAACTTTCAACAAAACCAAGTTCAAGTTGTAGTGCTCATTTTTACGATTCTGGTGGCGTAGATGAAACTCAAATATGAGTTCGTATGACCAACCTATTGCAGTTTGAAGCTTGACAAGACAAGTAAAAAAAGGGGGGCCACAATGTGCCACATGACATCCCAGTCAACAAGTGGGACCCATAGATTACATGGAAGTCGACTTGTAGCCTATCAACCATTGATATTTGGTGCTCAATTTGTTGGCTCCTTATCCCTACAAAAGGATAAAAAATTATAATATTAAAAATCTCATATAAAGACAAAAGCCATTAAAAACTATATATATATATATATCTATATATCTATATATATATATATATATATAAAACCATATTATTAAATTAGTTACAAAAGGGATATTATAAGTAGTTATTATATGGTTATATAAAAAACAACCATATAAAACCTATGAATTAAAGACTATTCAAACCTAATGAAATATATGGCCATGTTAAAAAGGTGGTGTTGTAGCAGCTACAACCACCCTCCAAAATTTTGCCTTAGCTTTGTTTTGGAGCCTCCCTACCAACCTTTCACAACACCATGTCCTGTCTTGTCTTGTCATGTCTTGTATTGTCTTGTCTTGTCTTATCTTAGCTTCAGTGATTTTCTTGCAGAATGAAAGCCTGTCCATCAAAGCTTGTTGCATCCCCCTCACAGGTTGTTTCACCAGACTTGGTCCAGCTGCAGGCTGAGCAGCTCCCTCAAGAAATTGCACAATTCTGGAGGGCAACCAACCTTCCCTCTAGAAATTGCGTAATTTTGTTTGGCAGCCTGTTGGGCTCCAGAACTGCGCAAATATGCCTATCACTGTTCACTGAGAAAATTGTGCAATCCCTCCCAGTAGGGTTGCTCAGCCCATAAATTGTGCAATTCTGGGCAACAGTTAGCTGCTCTGCCTAGAAATTGCACAATCCCTCTGGGAAGCCAGCGCAACTCCCTCCCAGAAATGCACATTTTTTCCTCCCAGTTGATCAAATTGTTGCATGTGCAGTTGAGTTGACCGGTTCCCTCCTGGACCGAGCAAAATTGTTTTGCATGCATGGGATGCTCCTCTCAAGGTAGCATGCAAAGGCATCCCTTGATTCAAGGATCTATTTTTAGCAAGTGGATGTTACATGCAAGGATCATCTCAGAAACCTCTCACCAAGTGTCACTTTTCCTATATTTGTGGCATGCACGTCACAACCTCAATCTTATCAAAACTCATCAACTGGACGCTGTAGAGCTCATTTCTCACATCGATCTTGCAATTCTGGCATCCCACATTGCCTCTAGGAGTCGTTGACACATTCATCTCAATTATCTTGGAGTAAGCCCGCTATTCATGACTTTCACTACGTTTCTGTCGTTTTTTGTGTTTCGTTTTATGTGAGTGCAGTCTGCTTGCTGTCATTTGCATGCATACTAGCTTGTACTAGCACCGTTTCAATTTTTGTTAACATCTCACTGCTGTCACATGCATGAAACTGTTTTTGCGCGGACGATCGCCGTTGTGGTGACTCACTTCATACACATGCATTATTTCCCGTTTTTCAAATCCTGCACTTGTTGTTTACATGAATGATCATTCACTCTTGTTTGCACTCATCTCGCCATGCATTCATACTTCTCATGTTTTCAATCGCCTTCCGGTCGGACTGGGCTACCTTGGCCTGGAGCATGCCTTGCCCAACTAGCATTGCACATTTCCAGAAGCAAAGGCTCTGCCTTCCCTTCAAAAATTGTGCAAGCCTAGCCAGGCACTGACCTCTAGGCTTTCATTGCGCAATTCTTAGAGGCAATGTCCTGTTAGCCCCAGAAATTGCGCAATGCAGATTGCTGGTTGCATGTCACTGCGACTGAAATTGTGCATTACGTAGTTTCAATCCTCAGCAGGCTAGGCTGGACTGTGCATTGCGTAGTTCCAGTAGTCATTCGGACTCCTGATAGCCCGGACTGTGCCTTGCGCAGTTTTGGCAGTGAGTCTCCTGACCTCCCGATGGAATTTTTGCGACCTTCGTGATTATTCACACAGGTATGTTGCAAGTTTGTTCTCAAGTTCGTTTTGGTTTTCGAGTGACATATTGCTTGCCATGAGTGTTTCGATGCCTCCAGCTATCGTATGTATTCATTTGCCTCTCAACAGCATAGGTACAATGGTTTCCAGGAGAGCAGAGTCGAAGACACCATTCATAACATACTTGTGGATGCAGTCGATCAATTGTCTATGAACTTGCCTACCCACAAAGACATCAAGTTGTTCGTAGACAAGGATATCGAGATATGACGACAAAAACATCACAACAAGCAACACCATGAACAACAACTGAAGGTAGCATATCGTATGCAATGAATGCAAGAGAAAGGTTATTGACAACACAGAGGCAGAACAAAGTTGCAAGCTCGAGCAAATCCACTTTTGATGACAACAAATTTGGAGACTCAGGCTATGAGGTGACGACACGACATTAAGATCGAGTGAAGGTAGAGAACGGAATAAAGAAGGAGTTGCATGTACTGAAGCAGCAAATCAGGGGAGAATAGGAGTTGCATAGATGAGAGAATGAGTTGCAACAATAACAAGTACAACAGAAGGCACAATAGGCACTCACGGATGAAACTGCGCCCGTACAAGTTATAGATCCATCCTAGCAGCTGGGACAGAGCAGACAGGGTGAGAAATGTTGTTGATTGCATGCAAGGGAATGCAACAACATCCATGTCATTGTGTGCACACATGCGATCCCACCCATTCAACACACTCACCAAGGCAAAGACAAGAAGCAAGTCCGACTGGAGCTGAACATGCAGTTGACAGTTGATGTGCATGACCACCAGCACACACTGGAAGATCAACATGGACACTATGCATCAGTGTGTTTTCGCTTCGACCACACCCAAGAAGACCGTGCACATGCTAGCAAACGATTTGGATGGAGGAGCCATACCAATGCACTCGGATGCAACAAAGGAAAGAGTTTGCTTCAACAAGATGTCACCATGGAGTGCATGCACATCATCGTGGATGACCAATATTGGCATCAACTCACCACCTTCACCATCACAAGCATGTCAAAGAGTTGGTCTCACCACAACGGATCGAGTGTCAGTGATGTCTTGCATGGCTTTCTCAAGCCATTTTGTCTCACATGAGTACATGTGCATTGTAATGTAACGTCTTGTCAAGTGGAAGTTCAGGTGTCAATAGTTGGATGTAATAGTCATAGAGTAGATGAAGAGTCATGAGGGTAGATGAACTGTCACAATGGGGAATGTCAAGGGTGACCCCACCCTTTGCTATAAATAGAACCTCATAACTCATTGTAAAGGCTTTTGGTCAGCGAAGCTCCGATAGGACTATCTTAGAGAGAGCTTGGACAGTATTGTAACGAGCCTTGGCTTCTCCACTGCGCAGAGCTAGTACATCTCTTTGGAGGAGCAAGCGGTTGTGGCTATAACATTCTGCTGTCGGAACTAGTGGTTGGACATGGATGTATTGTATGAATGGAACTTACACTTCTTAATATAACAAGAGCCAACACGTTTCATGCATATGTTGTCTTGTATTTCAGCTATCTGTTTACTTTAAATGATATATGTATATGTTTGCTTATGCATGCATGTATAGCTATTTCTATGTATGTATGTATGAATCTTTCTGAAACGTGTTGTTGGTTTAACCATCACTTTGGATTTCTAGCTAACTTGCCTTCCATGTTGTGATGCATCTTTGCTCATGTGTCCCCTTCTTAACTCTGTGCTATCACAAGTTTCCAAGGGGCACACTCATCTCAATCCCCATGTGTTAGAACCTCTCATGCACCTCCCTTGGATTGCTGTAGCTATCGCACCCTTGCTACCAACAGAGACATCTTACTTTCCTTTGTGCGAAATCACGTTCAAGGCATTACCGTACGACCCACTTTTGGGACTCCTACATCAAACAGTTTGAGGTCTAATTGGGACTTCTTACCGTGGAGATCCCCTTACGTGTTGGCGGGTCCAGCACTGTCAACATTTTGGTGCTAGAAGGTGGGATAGATGACAAGATGAGTCCTCACATCTGTTCTGAATCTCTACATATCTATCATGACTAACTACCGAGTTCCTCTTCCGGAGTGTATGTCTTATGGAAACGACTTCATAATCTCGAAAGAGCTCTTGGATAACTTGTCACATAAAAACATACGATGGTGGAGGCCACGTAGCCTTGGTTAAGCACACGGTCGAAATTGTAGGCTCATGTGAAAGACATGGAACGTTTGAAGAATACATGACCTGCATGTTGTTCGTCTACACGCTTCGAGGGCACCCAATGCATGGTGTGCCATGCTGCCTGAAAAATCCATTCATTCTCTTGCTCATCTGGTCATAGAGATAGAATGTGCTTTCAATCACTTTAACCATAAAGCACTCGATCAAGAAATTATTAAATTATGAAAAGCACTCGATGAATCCGTTGATCAGTTTTACACATGTTTTTGTAATCTTGTATACCGATTTCCCGAAGATGAAATTGATTGGGAATTTCTTTATGGAATATTTGAGTATCTTCTTCGCATATATGAACCCCGCTCAGCACACTTCAGTGATGGAGCTATGCAATTAAAGGCAGGCACAGTTGTTTTCACAAGTGACTGTCCGCCTTCACCTCATCAAACAACTCCACCCCCGCGGAGTGATGTGGGAGATCATGCACACACATATGTTGAACTGTCACATTCTCCCACCCCACCTGCTCTTGATATCTGCGCAGATTTGGCTTGCAAACCTATTGGTTTTCACGTGGATTCATTCCCTCAACCTCTATCCCCACGTTCTGTTGATCCTCCGAATTGTACTATCTTGTGTTCTTCCATTCCGAACTCCTCACCTGCTATGAACGAGGATCAAGTTGTCAATGGAGTTGGTGTTATGCAACCAACCTATGCCATCATTCATGATGAGTGTGTGTGGATATCTAAAGAAGAACCCACAGTGAAGTATGACTCCCTTCCAGCCGTGCCTCACCCGCTTTATCCTGACATCCGTTGTGATTCTGCCACTGCTGATTTCCGCTGTGAAAACCCATTTATGGATGTTTCTACTTCCGATCATTCACAGGACACATCGGATGTCAGTCTATCATCACAATGTGGATAAGACACATATTCCTGTGAAAATTAATCTAATCTATCATCTGTAATTTATGAAAACATAGAGGGTGAAAATATTTTTTTTCTCATCTACCCCTCTGCCTGATTCATCAAATCATGAGGATACCGAAAAACATCTTGAATTTTATGATCTTGGTTGTCATGACCTTTTTACTTCTTCATCTGATCACAATGTTGATTGAGTAATTGTTAATCTGCCTAAGACATTGGTCTACGATGATCTATCTGTCAACGAAGTCGAAACCCTGTAGACTGTCGAAGCAGTTCAGCCCAAGCTGATGGTTATGTCAGGCCCTTGCTGTCCTAAGGTTGGTTTCACTTCCAGTTAGGAAATTGTTGAAACACTCAAGGCTCCTCATCACTCTCTGCTTTTCATTGGAGATCAATCAAACACCCAAAATTTGCATCCTCCAATTGAACTACATGATCCCATCGCTCATGCATTAGAGGAATCTTAGACAACAAGCACAGATGCACAACGTAAGTGGTCTACCTTTCTCACATTTTCTTGCATGTCACAGTCAATAGAATGCATACACTCGACATTTGCACGTAGTGTAGTACAACACCATGGAAAGTCCACAGAGTGCATGTCATGCGCTTTCACTCATCTTTGTTCTATGGTCGCTTGTAAGCTTGGAGTGTGCCCGTCTTCACCGTTATATCTTTATGCTTGCTGGTTTGCGCAACTGTGATGTTCGCAAACCGTGCCTTCACCAACATGGGTCAACCAATGTGTCGATGGCTGCATTGGAAGTATCACTTCACGTGAGATGACCCATGCACTGTTAACTTAGGAGTAGGAGTAGTGTTTGCTTTTGAGTTGTGTGCTTGCATGCATGTTTGCTTCTTTCTTTATGTGTTTTTTTTCTTGCTTGATTTGCTTCTACATTTTCTTCCACTTCTTGCTTTGCTTTTTGGTTTGTTTGCTTGTTATTGTCCGTAGGTTAGTTTCGCATGGATTGTATGTCACTCTTGAAACAAGCTGGGTAAAGTGCGAGAAAACTTGTACAAATATCAACATTTGGTTATTTGTTGTCCGCTCTCTTATGTAAGAACTTGTTGTCTTCAGTCCATGATACATTGTTGGGAATAGGTCCCCTGGGGGTCAATTTTGGGGTTACAATCCAAGTTTTGGGGCAGAAGGCCCGAAATTTGTATAAAGAATGTAAATTCTCCGCATTTTGTGGGTGCGGAGCGCAAAGATATCTAGAGTCAAAAACGGTTTCCCCCCCTTAGTCTAGATAGGTTGTGTCGGTTTTGGAGATCCGCCCTTGGTCCACGGACCATGGGATTGTATAAAGGGAGAGTCTTAGAGATTCTAAGGGAGTTTAGTAGTCATGAGCCATTGATGTTATAGGTTAGTGAGAGATAAGAGCAAGAGTCTTAGCAAAGGAAGAGGCTTTGCAGCTGAGTGTGCATAGGCCTAGGGTAGAAGTCCGCAGCTGAGTGCGCAGACCCTTGCAATTGTGTGCGCAGGGGGTTAGATTTTGTATTGAAAATCTGAATCATCAATAAAGAGAAGTGTTTTGAACTTATTGTGTACTTTCCATCTATTTAGTGCTATTTTATTTTTGTTATAAATGTTGTGATTATGCTATGTTGAATGATAAGTTTCAGATATCATGTTAAGTTGATGTGCAAAAATATATGTTTCGATTTGTTGCATGAACACAAGTAATAATATGTGTTTACGCGACGATAATATTACTTGTATGGTAAAGTTCGCTAATACCTAAGACAATTTGGGAACCAAGTCAGTAACCTAGTTACAGAGGTGCATAAGTGCCTGAATCATCGTCTAGGGTTGCGTGAAGGGCAATCAGGTACCGTTGCGGAGGTTCTGGAAGACAGAAGAGGAAGTACATTGATAAGCCCTAAAGCCTTATCAATCTGCATGAAGATAGAAGTAAGGGTATAAAATCGACATCACAACTATCTCAAGGTGCAGAAACTTGGTTCCTGCATCCCCCCAAACTGCTTCGGGTGAGACATCAGTCCATGCTCTGCGGATTGATGCTGAAAGGGCTAGTAGTGTAGGGATTTTCTTGGATGCTTAACGCTGAACCTGGGTTAGGGCCCATCAAGCCAACAAATGGTTCTGTTACAGGGACCGAGATCTGCATAATGAGATGTGTGATGTGGTATCATTGGAATCCAACTAAGAAAGAGTTCGGAAACTGGTTGGATAGAAAGATCCATGAATTCGCAGCGCAAGAAAACAAGAATCCATGATTGACAAAAGAACAGTGGTTGGATAGATACTTGTACGCAGAAATACATGAAATCTTCTTCTGTTCCTTCCTAGTTGAGTTATACGAGTGGATCGTGAAGTTGGTGGATGGCCAAGGAAGGTGGAGGCTTGATAATCTGATTGTTTGGACACCAGAATTAGTAAGGAGATTGGAAGCTTCGAAAGATAAGATCATGCATGCTATCGACCATTGGCTTGACTGCATCATAGGAGGATTTGTGACAGAGTTCGCGGTTGATACCTTTGTCAGTTACAGCGAAGCACATCGCCACTTCTTTAAAGGACCGCGAGGTAAGTACTTAAAGTCACTAAATACTTGGGTTTAGATGCTATGGTGTGAACAATGAGTTATGCAACTACCTTGATGTTTGGAGCTATGCGAATCAGAAAGTCTTTTAGGGATGGAGGAAGAAGAGGTCACGAGTATAGCCCACTGATCGAGCCTCCTTTGAGTGACGATGAAGGAACAACATAGTCTTCTCCACTGAGCGTTGTTAAGTTGATAATACAAGGGTTCCCGTGAATACCTACACCACCACTATCCTCATCCCATCCATCCAGACTGCCTCCGCCCTCACCCCATTGCCCAAACCACCCCCACCTCCACCGCTGTTGAACATGGCGAACTCGTAAAGCTACCTATTTTCAAGGGCGTAGGAAATGAAGATCCTGACTAGTTTTGGTTCGTCGCGAAGGTTTTATGGGAAGCTTAGGGTATCACAGACGACTAGATGAAGAAAGCTACGCTGGTCAGTGCTTTGCAAGACTGTGCACTAACGTGGTACATTAAGTACAATACTGATAACCCAACATCCGCGTTGGTAGATATTCAGGCCACGCTAAATAGAGAATTCAGTAGACCTAAGTCTCAAGCACAGTTGATTATGGGGTTCAAGGAGATCATGATGAAGCTAGGGGAGACGCCTTGGGATTTGGATCAAAGATTGAATTGTATGATTCGTGAAGCCAACATGAACCTAATTGATGGGTAGCACCGCGAATGGTTCGTGGCCTCTTTCCTGCCCCACCTAAGGGTTGCGCTATCACAACAGAAGATTGGAACCTAGGCAAAAGCTTTAAAAATCGTGATGAGACTGCATGAGACACCGATGCAGGATGCTAATCTGGGGGTTCAGTAGATTCATGCGCAGTTGCAAAAACTTTGTCTTGAAATGCAAAGCCTGAAGAAGGACAGAGCAACTCGCCCAGAGGCGCGTGAAGAAGTTTGGTGCCTAAAATGCAAAGATCAAGGGCATGACAAGGATCACTGTCCTGTGTTTGCGAACTATGTTGCAGCATGGGGACCAATGCCTCTACGACCAGAGGCTGCAGCAGGGCCAAGTACGAGGCCTGTGCTATGGTGGGCTATATGTCAGGTGGTTGGGAAACATGTGACCGACAATTGCCATTTGCTACAAAAATTCATACAAACACCACAATAGCTCTTTTGCAATTTTTGTCAATCAGTGGGTCATGATGAGCACAATTTCCATAGTTACTAATTAATGATCGACAAGACACCTACATATAGGGTGCAGGCAGAAACACGACCTCTAGACCAAGGCGTTGGGGGAATACGAAGTGAGCATTAGGGGCGTGGTTGAGGCCAAGGTGGAGGAGGGCCTGGTAGAGGTTGAGGACAACTGATTTGTTACAATTATGGAGGCCCAAGACACTACCTGAGGGACTATCCGAATCCAACGTGATTTTCATGCCGCTACTGTACTCAGTTTGACCATGTGATTGAGGATTGCCCAATATTATTGGCTAAGATTCACGAAAATGGGGCACAGCCGACGTAGAACCTCCAGATGATGAGGGATAAGCCTCACGAGGAAGACCCTAAGGTAAACATTATGCTGCGAAGTGGAACTACGATGGGGGAGGATAAAGGAAAGCAGCTTGCAAAAGGCGAATGGGTCCGCAAAGCACCAGAAAAAGACACTGGGTTTGATCTGGAGCGCACAAAAGAAACATTCACAGAAGAGAAGAAAAGATTCGTTGAGGCCTCTACCCTAGGAAGTCAGGAGAAACCAGTTGAAGAAATGGACCCATCCATGATTACCATATTCTTGGAGACCTGCATGAAACTACTCCGCGATAGTAAGGCAGTGAAGGGTCTGCAGGAACTGATCAATCGGTGCGCTGGTAAGGATGGTGATACTGGCGAACCATGAGTAGTCAAGAACCTTGTCAAACATAAGGCAAGGACTGGGTGTGAGATGAGACTCGCTGCGCAAAGAGGGGAATATGAAATGGACCAAGTTATCCTAGATCTGGGGTTCGACGCGAATGTTTTTCCAAAACAGACTTGGGAAAGAATGGGGATACCTACGCTCCAGTGGTCTTTGATCGAGTTAAGGATGGTGAATCAATAGAAAATTATCTCGATGGGGAGGCTACAAGAGGTAACAATTGACATTGAGGGCACGAGTGCACTAGTGGATTTTGAAGTAATAGAAATTGTGGATGATAACAATCCCTACCCTGTGCTCCTTGGAATCGATTGGGTCACTGACATGAATGGGGTAATCAACCTAAAGAAGTGAAAGATGATATTTGAAAAGAAGTTGCTTCATGTAGTGGTGCCACTAGTCTTGCAGAAGGACTGCATTACACAGAGCCAGTCCATGATTATGAAAGTGATGACAATTTGGACTAGATTTACAAGATAACAACGCGAGACCAAGATTGGTAAATCTGATGGTAGATGAACGTATTACATGGGACTGCGAGAGTTCCTATACGTCAGATTCAGATGAAGAATTAGAGCACTGGAAGAATCGGCTGCATGAAGTATCTACACTGCATTCTAATATGATGACCAATTCGTTGCGCTGCGTGTCGTTCGAAGTCAGGGATCTACCTCACTATGATGGGCTAACTGATTTTGATCGCTTTTTGATGCATTTGAGAGAGAAGTGCCAGAGAAACATTGCTTCTAGGCCTTGGACTGGGTATTGCGTGCTATGCCTGGAAGATGGTGGGGTATGCACAAGGATACTTTCGATGATTGGTGCGACTATAGGAGGATGATGAAAATACGTTTTGGGAAACCAAAAGTATGGATGACAGATAAGTATGATGGAAGGGATGATCTATGTGACCACCTGGACAAATGTACTAAGGCTTATGGAGTGGATCCCTAGCCTAAATGGGTGCATCTGTTTTTTCATACCCTGGATGTCATACGAATGAATTGGCAGTTGGAAACAGAGCTCTGCCATGGAACTGAAGAATGGGACATCTTGCGCCAGGGGTTTATAATGACGTTCAAATTTGAGGATGGGTTTGACTATATTGATGCAGTGCTACAGGAGGTTAAAGCAATGATATTTAGGATCCCGCAAGATCCTTTGGACCTGGTTCAACCTGATTGGACTACCCAGCTGAGTCACACGCTAGAATGCTATAACGTGACTACTGGAGAAGAAGATGAGGATCCCAGAAAGATTAATATTCTGGAAACTGAGGGTCACCTTGAGGTTGAAGGTCTGCAGATAGAGGATCTAGACATAACCACGCCATTGAAAACTAGGAAGGTCAACATTGGCATAGAAGTGGAACCAAAATTTGCAAAGAATTGGGACTATTGGGATGATGCGATAGTAGACAAGGTCACTGAGCTCCTCCGCGAATATCAAGATTTGTTCCCCACAAAGTTTTCTGATTTAAAAGGGATAATATGAGACCTAGGTGTCCTAAAGATCACCTTGAAACCAAACTTAAAACCTGTAAAACAAAGACCTTACTGCCTTAATCCAAAGTATAAGGAAAGGGTCTGCGCTAAGTTAGATAAGATTCTTGCGGCAGGAATTATTGAACCTGTGGAAGTATCTGATTGTGTAAGCCTCATAGTGGTTCAAGAAAAGAAACAGAAAGAACAAATAAGGATATGCATCGATCTCCGGAAGCTGAATGACGCTTATGTGCATGATCCTTTCTTGACCCCGTTCACTGATGAGGTCCTGGATAATGTAAGCAGCCAAGAAGCATACTCTTTCATAGATGGGTTTTATGGGTACCATCAGATTAAAATCACGCCTGAGGATAGAAGCAAGACGATTTTCATGACTGAATGGGGATGTTTCCACTACACCGTATTTCCTTTTGGGATGAAGAATGCACGAGCAATCATTTCGCGCATAGTTATTGCGGCATTCAAATACTTCATTCATAAGTTTCTGGAGGTATACTTTGACGATTGGACAATGCTTGGATTGGTCAAGCGTCATGTGGCAAGTCTACACTTGATGTTAGATACATGTCAGAGATACCAGATCGCGCTCAATCTAAAGAAGTTTCTGTTTTGTGTCCCTTTCAAGATCCTATTGGATCATGTGGTATGCAGACAAGGATTGATGGTAGACCCCATGAAGATTGTGGTGATAATCATTTTGGAGGCGCCAAGGAATGTGAAACAGTTGCACGCAACTCTAGGGCATACCAGATACTATAGGAAGTTCATCAAGAGCTATGCCCAAATCCTCGCGCCTATGGAGAAATTATTAAAAAAGGATGCTACGTTCTATTGGAATGATGAATGCCAGAAGAGCTTGGACGTGTTGAAAGAGAAAATGGTCACCACGCCAATCCTAGTCTTCCCGGACTGGAAGAAGGAATTTCATGTGCACGTGGATTCCTCATGTATTAAGCTGGAGGCCGAGTTGACACATGCTGGCGAGGGGGAATTGGACCATCCTATAGCATTCGTGAGAAGGAAGCTGTCCAAGGCTGAGAAGAACTATTCCAATATAGAGCACGAAGGACTAGCCACGGTGTACGTGCTTCAAAAGTTCAAGAACTATTTGCTTGGTGGACATTTTAAGATGTATACAGATCATTCTGCATTGAAATACCTGGTCAATAAGTATGTGTTGGGGGGGAAGATCTGCAGATAGTTGTTGTTGTTCCAAGAGTACAACTTTGAAGTTATTGTGAAGCCAGGACGATTAAGCGCGGGACTTGATCATATGTCGCGCATTGAAATGGGAGAGGAACCTACTAATTTGGAGGAGGGTCTACCTAACATGTAGCTCTTTGTAGTGCACGTTGCGGACAGTGATTTTGAAGATATCATACATTTCCTAACAATGGGAAATGCTCCAAAAGGGTATACAAGCCAGTAGAAGAAGGAGTTAGTGGTGCGCGTGACATAATTCTCTGTGATTGCAAGACATTTGTACAAAATGGGGTCAGACAAAATATTGTGACGTTATGTACCTGACTTTGAACGGATCAACATTCTCGTGAAGGATCATGGAGGAGTTGTAGGAGGACATTATGTAGGGAAAGCAATAACGCATAAGGTTCTGCGTGCTAGGTTATGGTGGCCAACCCTGCATAAGGATGCGAAATCATATTGTAGGGCATGTGACGCATGTCAAAGGACTAGCAAGCCATCATGGAGGGATGAATTTCCTTTGATGCTGAAGGTGACATTACAATCATTTGAGAAATGGGCGATTGACTTTGTGGGTCCAATTCAACCTCAAGGAAAGAAGACAGGTGCGCGGTACATCATCACCGCGACTGAGTACTTAACCAGGTGGGTGGAGGTGCAGCCTGTGAAGTACTGTACATGCGCGACAACAACAATGTTTATTTTTGAATACATGTTAACAAGATTTGGTTGTCTAAAGATCTTGATGAGCGATCGTGGTATGCACTTTCTTAATGAAACAATCAACGCGTTGACATAAGAATTTTAGATGTATCATAAGAAGAGTATGCCTTATCATCCGCAGGCCAATGGGATGGTGGAAGCATTCAATAAGATATTGGAGAATTCACTGACGAAGGTATGCAATGCTCAGAGAAATGACTGGGATGTGCACATACCAACAGTGCTATGGGCCTACAGAACGACTTGCAAGAAGTTGACTGGGCAAACACCTTTCAAACTCATGTATGGCGTAGAAGCTGTGATTCCAATGGAATACATTGTACCTAGTCTGCGCATAACGACACTCACAAGAATGGTGGACCGTGGAGCCCTGGAAGAGAGGCTCGTGCAATTAGCAGAGCTTGAGGAGGACCAATTTCTAGGTGGATTTCATCAACAAGTTCAAAAGGAGTGCGAAAAGGCATGGCACGATCGGCACATCAAACTGCGCACCTTCAAGGTAAATGATCTGGTCTTGTTATATGATAATAAATTTGATAAATTTCCAAGGAAATTTCGAATGCACTGGCTAGGGCCATATGTCATCAAGGAGATCACTGATGATGGAGCAGTTCAACTAGTTAAATTGAATGGAGAACCCTTCCCAGGAAAGGTGAATGGCAAACGATTGAATCCATACATCAGTGATCCAACTAAGCGACTATATGAGGGAAGCATAGTCTTAGCACTCCGGGCAGTTGAAAGGAGGTGCGATACTATAAACTACACTACTCGGTTTGGAGAGCTGTGTGAAGAGAGAACTGCACGAAATGAGGGAATGTCACATAGTCCGCAATAGTGCACAGAGAGTTGTGCTACCAGGGGAGAAACCATGCAGAGCAACTAGAAAGTGATTGTTAAATTCACTATTAATCATTGACGAGAAAAAACTGACAAAGGAGCAAGGGGGGGGGGGGGGGGGGGGCATTTAATGAATTTATGGGCAAAATCTTTGAAAATCTGCTGCCAATCTAGCATTAATGAGCCGATTTTGGGGGGAACGGTCATATTTGAATTCAAAATGGCCTATAAATTACATATGGCTTCCCAATGTAAAACACTTTGCATATTGAGAAATTGTGAGTTATGTTGTGTGCTGTGCATAAACTGCGCATTTTTCGAAGAGCTACTTGATTGCTAAGTGTTCGATCGATTTATGGAAACTATCTGCAAAATCACCCGTGATATTATTCTAAGAATAATAGCCATGGACGTTGAAACAATGACAGTCGAGGGAGCTATTTCGGAGGTCGCTATGGTAGCAGAAGGAGCTGTCCCAGAGGTTATGCCTGCAGAGATCCCAACTGAAGTCCTAAAGTCGCCATGGTTGCCTAGACCAAGGCCTACCCCGACCAAGGAGGGTCCCAAGAACAAGAAGGGCAAGGAGGCTGCGCCATAACAACCGGTGCACACATCTCCTAGAAAACACCCACAGAAGGATAAGCCCACCGCACAGGAAAAGAGTAAGATGATTAACCTGGAGTCAGAAGAAGAAGAGATTGAGGATATCCCAATGGATGATGAGAATGTTGGGGTGGAAACAGAGGATGTTGAAATTGAAGGGTCTGACCCCATCACTAAGCTGCCTGAGTATGTTCCTTCATGCAAGGGTAATAACAAGGTGCCCAAAGACATTGATGAAAGTAAGGTTACCCTACACACACCCCTCTTGCCAGACCAACTGGCGTTCAAAGGATCGTGCTTGGGGCGTGTCCCCCTTTTGAAATTAGAAGACTGGGATTTAGCAGACATAGAGGTTTCCTCATCTAGCAATGGACCAACTCCTGCATCACGTCTTCCACAAAACCACTGGAGTAACCACATTGGAACCGCGGAAGTGGCTAAGAGGCATGGATAAGGCAGGACTGATTAACCTGCAATGTGTGCCACATTACAATTGCGTGCCCATCATAATGGTGGTAAACAAGTAGCTACTATGCTTGGTACATGATGGGTGTTTGTGGCTGGAGGAGCCAATACCCATCACTGATATGTTGATCCATAGGATCACGCGACTATCGTACATAAGGGAAAATCCGGCAATGGGGTTTGGCAGGAAGGTTGGAGAGCATGCCATCACGAATACCATGATGGAAAAGTTTAAGTTGGTAAAGAAGCTACGCAGCTACGCAATTTCGAGCATTTGTGACCCTGCGGTCAAAGTGGTAATGCAACTCTTAGCAGGGAAGGTCATGCGGAAGTGTTGCACAGGTAAAGTGTTGACACTAGTTGTAGCTTTGACGGCCTAATGCGTGGAGGGAGTTCAATTTAATTGGGCATGCTACCTCTGCGGTGAGTTCCTTGCGAACTGCCATGAAGCACAAGATCTCAGCAAGAAATTTCACTATGCATGGCTCTTGCTGTCCATAGTGCTGGTAGCATGGGAGCTACCCGAAGAAAACCAGTTTCCTCCGGTCGCGCCGGACCTACCAGAGGTTATTGAAGTACACTTCGTTGTGGGTGACTAAGGATCCTCAAAGGATCAAAGATAACAATATCTTTTGGACCTTAATGGTGATGAACATACATATGGCCATCAATCGCAAACTGTGGTTATCGCCTACTAATTTTGACAGACTGCAGGAGTACGTGGAATTCAAGGCTAACTTCCACCATGTCTCAATCCAGGCACGGAAGGACCCTAAGCAGAAATGGCATGACTTGCCCTATTTGGAAACAGAACACGCGATCGACATGGTCCTTGACGACTGACCGAAAGAGTGGCGCAGTGCCTCGGACTTAGCTGCGGGATTGAGAAAGTCTGCTGCACAATGCAAGAAGGAAGAGGCCAAGCCAAATATGGAACAACTGGCTACACAGAGGAAAAAGGAGGCCGAAGACAAGTCTAAAGCAGAGCACATTGTCGTGCATCAGTCGGGCGGGCAGGCAGGAGAAGAGGAGTGCATCTTTGACGGACATCAGAAGTCGCCTTCACTAGAGATAGAGGAAGAAGAGGACAAACAGATGGAGCAAGGAGGAGCAGACCTAGAGACGAATCCATTATGTATCAAGCACACCAGAGGACCAGGAAAGGTAGGGCCATGGAAGAAGTCCAAGGCTAGCAAGACGTCTCTAGATCCGATCACCCTAATAGAGGGGGATTTGAATGATATAGGGGATGTAGTACGGGATGCCAGCACGGAACTGCTGCAAAAATTTGAGTATCAGAATAAACAGGCCTTGGGGGCCATTCAAAAGGGTTTGCGGGAGCTACAGATCCATGCGTCACAAAATCTGACTAGCGCGACGACCACCAGTTTGGCCTTTGGCACCTCAGAAGTCGCAGGGATGCTGCACGCACCGGACTCCCTAGCCATAGTGCTGCCAGATGGAGCATTGACAACCAAAGCTGACAAGTCCGCTGTTAGTGCCCTCAAGGGAGTGGGAATTAACTTGGCTGCACTTCCTAGCGAGGCACTTCATCTTCTACAACATGGAGTAATTGTGGAACATCAGGCCTGCAAACAATGCGCTTTACAGGTGATCAACGAGAAAAAGGTCAACAATGATCAGTTGGCTGTGCAAAGAGACTCCGATGTTCAATGTGTCACAAACCTGACAGATAAGAATCAACAAATAATCAAGGTTGTGGATGAGGCATGCTGAACTGTCCCAGAGCTGGCCATTCTGGACGCTGAGCCAGTAGATGTGCAGGTTCTAAAACTCATCGCAAGAGTGCGCAACGCACACACAGAGTTAGCAAAGGTTAAGCTCAAGTTGAACCTCAAAGTTACATAGTTACAGTTGAAGGCCCAACCTTCGTTCCGTCAAAATTCAGGGAGCGACGGGTGAATGTCGTGACAGATGCGATCACAATAGTAGTGGGTACAGTGACGGACTGAACGAACCTTTTTAAATAGTTGCTTGAGCTACTCAATGACCTGCAAGAAGAACCCAATGTGCAAAGGTTGGAGACAATAGGGTGGGAACAACAACAACACTACGACGAGGTTAAAGTGATAGGGTGCACTGCCGCCATCACACAGAGACCAAGGCATTTAAAGAACATGTAAACACATCTCAGCACAAGGAAGTTGTGCTGAAGGCTCGCTTGAAGCCTTGGTTGGACGAGGCCTACGTGATCATGACCACCATCAAAGGCAAGTTGGCTAGTCTGCAGGAGACTTAGCAGAAGATATAGGTTGATAGCATAGGGCCAGTGACCGAGCAGTTGGTCGAAGAGATGAAGTAGGTGGAAACACAGTGTGCCGCCAAGGTAGCAGTTGTCCAAGTCGAGCTAGGAGGTCTTCGCGATAGGATCTCTGTGCCAACCAAGTGACTCGAGGGTGAGTCACCATGTTTGTGTTGGGGTCATGTTGGGAACAAGTCCCCTAGGGGTCAATTTTGGGGTTACAAACCCATGTTTTGGGGCAGAGCGACCGAAATTTGTATAAAGAATGTAAAGTCTCCTCATTTTGTGGTTGTGAAGCGCGAAGATATCTAAAGTCAAAAATGGTTTTCCGCCCTTAGTTTATATAGGTTGTGTCGGTTTTGGAGATCTACCCTTGGTCCGCGGACCATGGGATTGTATAAAAGGGAGAGCCTAAGGGAGTTCAGTAGTCATGAGCCATTGATGTTATAGGTTTGTGAGAGCTAAGAGCGAGAGTCTTAGCGGAGGAAAAGGCTCTGTAGCTGAGTGTGCAGAGGTATAGGGTAGAAGTCTGCAGCTGAGTGCGTAGACCCCTGCAGCTGTGTGCGTAGGGAGGATAGAATCTGTATTGAAAATCTGAATCATCAATAAAGAGAAGTGTTCTAAACTTACTGTGTACTTTCCATTTGTTTAGCGCTATTTTACTGTCGTTATACATGTTGTGATTATGTTATGTTGAATGCTAAGTTTCAGATATCATGTTAAGTTGATGCGTGAAAATATATGTTTCCATCTGTTGCATGAACACAAGTAATAATATATGTTTACACGAGGATAATATTACTTGTATGGTAAAGTTGGCTAATACCTAAGACAATTTGGGAACCGAGTCAGTAACCCAGTTACAGAGGCACGTAAGTGCCTGAATCATCTTCTAGGGTTGCATGAAGGGAAATTGGGTACCTTTGCGAAGGTTCTGGAAGACGGAAGAGGAAGTACACTGATAAGCCCTAAGGGCTTATCGATCTGCATGAAGATAGAAGTAAGGGTATAAAATCGACATCACAACTATCTCAGGGTGTGGAAGCTTGGTTCCTGCATCCCCCCATACTACTTCAAGTGAGACTTCAGTCCGCGCTCCGTGGATTGATGCCAAAAGGGCCAGTAGTGTAGGAATTTTCTTGGCTATTTAACGCTGAACCTAGGTCAGGGCCCATCAAGCCTACATACATCAATGGAAAACATGTACTATTCGAAGTGAACCTTGGTGAAAACATAACGCTTGCGCGCTAACAAGTATCACCTACTCTAGTCGGTTGTTTTTTGGTTAATCTTTCTCAGATTAGTCAAGTAGAGTAAGGTGAGGGGGAAAACCTTAACAAGCACATCAGAGATATACAAAAGCTACTTCTCTAGAGGAACAACCTCTTCTGCTGTCAATAAGTCGAGATCGCTCTTCTGCCTCTAAAATGAATAAGTGTCATGCACAATTATGAAGATAAAAAATGAAAAAGTGAAAAAGTGAAAAAAGTTTGAAAAAAATGAAAAATGGATAAGGCAAAAGAAGAGAAAGGCTTCTTGCATAGAGAGGTGATGCAAGTAACTCCGTCGGGGTACTGACCAGGCTCTATGGTAGCAGAGCCATGCTTGTGTTCCTGCGTGACACTGCCGGGGTACTGTCTAGGCTTGCTGGCAGCTGAGCAACACCAGAGACGAAACTAATACTCTGACGACTATGCTTCTTGTGCATCATATACTCCTCAACCCCAATCGAAACAACTGTGTTGGCTTGGCTTGAAATGTGTGTCGACTGACCAAGGGCTTGGCAAATGCTACATCTTACAATCAAGCAAGTGCGGAAACCAAGACAATCTGAGAACTGAACAATACTTATGGAGGTGTTAGACTTGATTTTCACGAACAAGGTCCATTCAGAGAGCTAGAGTTCTACTAGTGTGTTGCCGAGTGTTGTAGCGGCTACAACCACCCTCCAAAATATTTCCTTAGCTTTGTTTTGGAGCCTCCCTACCAACCTTTCATAGTAGCATGTCTTGTCTTTTCAAGTACACAAGCTTCAATGATTTTCTTGCAGAATGACAACCTGTCCATCAAAGCTTGTGGCATCCCCCTCATAAGCTATTTCACCAGACTTGGTCTAGCTATAGGCTGAGAAAATCCCTCAAGAAACTGTGCAATTCTAGAGGGAAACTAGCCTTCCCTCCAGAAATTGCGCAATTTTTTCTGGCAGCCTGTTGGGCTCCAGAATTGTGCAAATCTGTCTGTCACTGTTCATTGAGAAAATTGCGCAATTCCTCCCAGTAGGGTTGCTCAGCCCAAAAATTGCACAATTCTGGGTAGCAGTTAGCTATTCTGCCCAAAAATTGAGTAATCCCTATGGGTAGCCAGCCCAGCTCCCTCCCAGAATTGCACATTTTTTCCTTCCAACTAAGCAGACTATTGCATGTGCAGTTGAGTTGATCGGTTCCCTGTGGGACAAAGAAAAATTGAATTACATGCATGGGCTGCTCCTCCCAAGACAACATGCAAAGGCATCCCTTAATTAAGGGATCTATTTTTAGTAGCTAGATGTTACATGCAAGGATCATCTCAGAAACCTCCCGCCAAGTGTTGCTTTTCCTAAAATTGTGGCATGCATGTCACAACCTCAATCTTATCAAAACTCATCAACTAGACGCTGCAGAGCTCATTCCTCACATCGATGTTGCAGCTCTGGCATCCCAGATTTCCTTTAGGAGTCATCTGTACATTCAACTGAACTGTCTTGGGGTAAGCCCACTGCTCATGACTTACGCTGCGTTTCTGTCGCTTTTTGTGTTTCGCTTTGTGTGAGTGTAGTTTGCTTGATTTTAGTGAGCGCTTGTTGTCATTTGCATGCATACTAGCTTGTACTAGCATCGTTTCAATTTTTTTTAACATCTCATTGCTGTCGCATGCATGAAACTATTTTTGCATAGATGATCGCCATTACAACGAATTGATTCACACACGTGCATGCTTTCCCATTTTATGAACCCTGCAATTGCTGTTTGCATGAATGATCATTCATTGTCGTCTGCACTCATCTCACCATGCATTCAAAATTCTCATGTTTTCAGTCACCCATCAGCCGGAATGGGATGCCTTGGCTCGGACCGTGCCTTGCCCGACTAGCACTGCGCATTTCCAAAAGCAAAGGCTCTGCCTTCTCTCTAGAAATTGTGCAAGCCTAGCTAGGCACTGACCTCCAGGCTTGCATTGTGCAATTCTTGGAGGCAGGGTCTCGTTGACCCCAGAAAATACGCAATGCAGTTTGCTGGTTGCATGTCACTGCTGACTGAAATTGCGCATTGCGCAGTTTCAGTCCTCAGTAGGCCAGATTGGACTATGCATTGCGCAGTTCCAGCAGTCAGTCAACCTCTTGACAGCCCGGACTATGCCTTGCGCATTTTTGGCAGTCAGTCTCTCGATCTCCCGGCAGAAATTGCACAACCTTCAAGATCAGACACACAAGTAAGGTGCAAATCAGTTCTGAAGTTCATTTTGGTTTTTGACTGATAGATTTCTTGCCATGATTGTTTCCATGTCTTTAGGTATCGAAGGTATTCATCTGCCTCTAAACATCACAAGTATAATGGTTTCCAGGAGAGCAGAGTTAAAGACACCATTCAGAGCACACTTGGGGATGCAGTCAATCAAGTGTCGATGAACTTACCTACCCATGAAGAAATCAAGTTGTTTGTAGACAAGGACATCAAGATATGATGGCAACAACATCATAACAAGAAGCACCATAAATAGAAGTTGAAGGCAACATACCGGATGCAATGAACGCAAAAGAAAGGTTATTGACAACACAGAGGTGGAACAAAGTTGCACGCTCAAGTAGATCCACTTTTGATGACAACAACTTTGGAGACTCGGGCTACGAGGTGACGACGTGACATGAAGATCACGTGAAGGCAAAGAATGGAACAAAGAAGGATTTGCATGTGCTAAAGAAGCAACTCGGGGAAGAACATGAGGTGCATAGACGAGAGAATGAGTTGCAACAGCAACAGGTACATCAGGGGGCACAACATGCACTCACAGATGAAACTGCGCTCATACAAGTTATAGATCCATCATATCAGCTGGCACGAAGTAGACAACATGAGTAGTGTTGTGGATCGCATGCAAGGGAATGCAGCATCATGATGTCATTGTGCGCACACATGTGGTCCCACCCATTCAACACACTCACCAAGGCAAAGACAAGAAGCAAGTCTGACTAGAGCTGAAGATGCAGGTTACAGTTGATGCGCATAACCACCAACACACACTGGAAGATCAACACAGACACTATGCATCAGTGTGTTGCCGGTTCGGCCACATCCAAGAAGACCATGCACATGCTAGCAAACGAGTTGGATGGAGGAGCCAGACTAATGCACCCGAATGCAACAGAGGCAAGAGTTCGATTCGGCAAGATGCCACCATGGAGTGCATGCAAACCATCACGGACAAACAACATTGGTGTCAACTCACCACCTTCACCATCACAAGCTTATCAAAGGTTTAGTCTCACCACAACGAACCGAGTGTCATTGATGTCTTGCATGGCTTTCTCAAGCCATTTTGTCTCACATGAGCACAGGTTAATTGCAATGTAACGTCTTGTCAAGTGGAATTTCAAGTGTTGATGGTTGGATGTAATAGTCATAGAGTAGATGAAGAGTCATGAGGGTAGATGAACTACCACAAAGGGGAATGTAAAGGGTCATCCCACCCTTTTCTATAAATAGAACCTCATAACTCATTATAAAGGCTTTTGGTAAGCAAAGCTTTCAATAGGACTATCTTAGAGAGAGCTTGGACAATATTGTAATGAGCCTTGGCATGACCACTGCGTAGAGCTAGTACATCTCTTTGGAGGAGCAAGCGGTTGTGGTTGTAATGTTCCACTGTTGTAACTAGTGGTTGGACATGGATGTATTGTATGACTGGAACTTACACTTCTTAATATAACAAGAGCCAACACGTTTCATGCATATGTTGTATTGTATTTTAGCTATCTGTTTCCTCTAAATGATATATGTATATGTTTTCTTATGTGTGCATGTATAGCTATTTATGTGTATGTATGTATGCTTCTTTCTGAAATGTGTTGTTGGTTTAACCATCACTTTGGATTACTAGCTAACTTTCCTTCCATGTTGTGATGCATCTTTGCTCGTGTGTTCCCTTCTAAACTCTGTGTTATCACAGGTTTCCAAGGGGAGCACTCATCTTAATCCCCATGTGTTAAAACCTCTCATGCACCTTCCTTAGCTTGCTGTAGTTGTCACACCCTTGAAACCAACAGAGACATCTTAATTGCCTCTGTGTGAAATCACGGTCAAGGCATTACTGCATGACCCACTACTGGGACTCCTACATCGAACGGTCTGAGGCCTAATTAGGACTTCTTACTGGGGAGATCCCCTTACATGATGGCGGGTCCAACACCGTCAACAGGTGGGTTATTAATAAAAGTGAAAACCATAACCTATGGTTTTGGGCTTTATTGGTTGTTGTATCAAAACAATATGGTTATATTAATATTTATGATTATAACCACAAAACCGAAAGTTATGGGCTCACATTACAAAGGTAAAAACTTTTGTAACGTTTGGAGGTCAAAGATATGGGTTATAGCATATTATATGGTGTTTGTTGTAATATCGGGGATCACAAACAGTGGTAGGACATTCGGTCAATCATGACATAAAATAAAAACAAAAAGAGATTGTCATGTAAATTAATAAAAGCAATGACCAAAACGATGTGACACCTGCAGATGTTTAAAAGCTTAGAATGTTGTGTAAAAAAACTTGCAACAATGGTGTGAAAACGGAGTATTGTTAAAAAATCAAACAACCATATGCCAAAAGTGAAGGGGCCCATGGGATGGAACCCGCAACCTATGCCTCCAACCAATGATTTTGCACCGACCGTTGACCACGGTGCCAACGGGCACTCGTGGAAAGCTTCACCAACATTTTAATATAATTTTTTTCTTATTGTATAATGGAGGTAGAGGAACCCAACACTGAGAACGAAATGGGGAACCATGATACAGTTTCAAGAGGTAGAACCTTGACATAGGGAATCTTGAGGAATCTTGGAGATTCCCTTGGAGCCCATTTTTGAAGGTGTCAGAAATATGTCAAGTTTATAATCAGATTGATCAGAATTCCACCAGGAGTATGATGGTGCAAATGATTTTATGATTTGAGTAGCCATTTTTTCAAAGACAAACGTCGAATAGTGGAACCATGGCATAAGAATTTGCATGGAATTTGAAAGCTTCCCTATAGGCCTAAAAATGACAGTTTCAGAACTAGAGCAACTTTATGCTCATTTTTCTCAGTTTTTCACAAGGAATGTGATGGTGTGATTAATTTCTTCATCTGAGCAGCCAAATTTCAGTGAACATGCAAAAGAGAATCTTTCAGATTCCCAAGGAGCCCAAATTTGACCGAGTCAGAAAGGGGTTGAGTTTACAGTTAGATTTGACGGGTTTTCACCATGAATTCAACCATGTAGCTCATTTCTTGAACATAGGTGTACATTTTCAGGCCATCCCCAAAAGTGGAGCAATTAATGAAGCGACCTCCCCACTCTTGACATCAGGCCCGGAGACGTAGTCCACATTGGACGAACTTCGTTATCAACTTGTGTGTGTTCTTTGATTTGATGGTTGTTTTCATGTTTCCTCTTCTTTAAAGTATGCACATGTGGTTTTTCATACTCTTTCACATGTAATTCTACTAAAATCACATAAGAAGAGATATTTGTTAATTTTTGTAACTGAGAGACTCTAGATCAAGTTTTGTATCAGAGCAATCTTCTTGCTGATGTGAATTGCGAGTGTGGAAGGTAACCAAAGATTGAACGTGCGACAAGAAGGAAAATGGAGGATCACAAAGATCTCTATGAGACCTTCTACAAGATGGAAAACATGGTAGATATAATGTAGGTAGATTACGGGGATAAAATGGAAAAATAAGAAAGGTAGAAAGAGAAAGTAGAGGATGATTCTACATCTCCATCTTTGGGTGATTATTCATCTTCTTCATATTCTTCTCATCATTCAAATGAGGAGATAAATTAGAGCCTTCAAGTAGAGAAAGTTGAATTAAAGAGACTTCTACAAGAAGTAGAAGAGGAGAAGTAGAGATTGCAACTTTAATTACGAGCCACAGAAGAGGGCTTGGAAAAGTTGAAGTGCAACAAAGGATTAGCAAAGCCATCATCACATGCTTCAGAACCAACAGTTGAGGTAAACAATGTTGGTAGTTCTCTAGTTTCATTTTTACATGATGTTATTTTTATTGGAAGGATGGAGGTACCCATTTAAAGAACCAACTTGAGACTCCTTACCAAGATGGGGTATAAAGGAGGAGGAATTGATGTTAATGGCCAAGGAATGACTCAAGCATTGGATCTTGTACAAAGACCTCGATTTGTAGGTTTGGGGTACACTAAAGGAGAGTATTCGAAGGTAATAGAAGCTTCAAATCCATTGTCAAAACCATCAAGGAAAGAGGATGCTAAAAGAACATCACAATCTTCGCTTGACAGTGACCATTGCAGAAGAAGTACTAAGGAAAGTTCTTCTCACTATATTCGCACAAGAGATAGCCAAGGAAGGTATAAAAAATCTTGTTATTCCAATGTTCATTTTGATTACAAGAAGATTGTTAATGATGAGCATAAATCATGGCATAGAAAACCATACAGTGTTTGTGGCTTGTATAACGATGTTGTTTCCAAGTGTTGGAAGAGAATTGCAACAAGAAAGAAGACAAGACGTGAAAAAATTTCTTCACATCGGGGCAGGAAGAAGGTAAGAAAAGTTTGGAGGAAAAAGAATTTTTGCAGCCATTGTTTTAAGCATGGGCATCAGAGAGCCACATGTTGGGAGCTCCATCCAAATTAGCGACCGAAGGACCAAAAAGAACCTGAAAATGAACCTTCCAGTGAAGCAAATTAACATGAAACCCAACTATAGGAAGAGAGCCCATCAACCTAGTTTGGTAAGAGATGGGAAGCATTTTTAAGTAGTTGAGCATGGCCACATTTTGTAAATCGCATGTTGTGAAATGATTGTAAAAGTGATGAAGTGTTTTCCATCACTTATGAAAGAAACATGGCAACATTTTTGGCCCTTTTTGTCGATGGATGGGGTATTGGTTTCTATTATGATTCTCATGTAAACTTGACCAAAGAATGTGTTATAAACTCTTGATAAGAATTGATTAATTTGGTTCATGACTGGTCTTGTAAACATGTATATTACGGGTTGTACTATAAATTTTCATAGGGGACAAGTGTCGGTTCATCACTTATGGCTCTGAAGAACAAAGGTGAAGGAGAAGGAAGTGTGGCATGTTAGGGCACTTGTTGTGCAAATGAGAGAGTACAACAAATTGCAGATTTTGTTCATGCTTTTAGAGTACCAAAAGCTCCTCAGTGGGGAGGAATGATATAGGTGGCTCCAGAAATGCTCAAAATTCAATGATGGCTCCATAAAGGCTCAAAATCCAAAGTCTTAAACTTTTAACGAAACTAAGTCTAAGTTGTAGTGCTCGTCATTACGATTCGAGTGGCATAGACAACACTCAAATGTGAGTCTGTATGACCTTGCATTTTGAAGTTTGAAAATACATGTAAAAAAAGGGGGGGCCCACAGTGTGCCACACGACATCCTAGTTAGTAGGTGGGACCCACAGATTACATGGCAGTCGAATGGTGGCCTATCAACCATTGAAATTTGATGCTCAATCGTTGGCTCCTTATCCCTACAAAAAGACGAAAAAAAACAAATATTAAAAATATCATATAAATACAAAAGTCATATATATATATATATATAAACCAAAAATTAAATTAGTTACAAAAGGGATACTATAAATAGTTATTATATGGTTATAAAAATAAAACAACCATATGAAACCTATGGCTTAAAGACTATTCAAACCCAACAAAATATCTGGTCATATTAAAATGGTGGGTTATTAATAAAAGTGGGAACCATAACCTATGGTTATAAACCTACATTTTCAAGCTTTATTGGTTGTTTTATCAAAACAATATGGTTATGTTAATATTTATGGTTATAGCCACATAACCTAAAGTTATGGGCTCACTCTACAAAGGTCAAAACTTTTGTAACGTTCGAAGGTCAAAGATATGGGTTATAACATATTATATGGTGTTTTTTGTACGTCGAGGATCTCAAACAATGGCAACTCATGCGGTCAACCATGGCATAAAATAAAAAAAGAGATTGTCATGTGAACTAATAATAGTGATTGTCAAAATGACATGAAACTTGCGGGCAGTTAAAAGTTTGGAACGTTGTGTAAACAAAGTTCTGACAATGGTGCGACAACAAAGTATCACTAAATAATCAAATGACCATATACGTGAAACTTGCGAGCGGTTAAAAGTTTGGAACATTCCAACAACGGTGTGACAATGAGGTATCATTAAACAATCAAATGACCAGATACCAAAAGTGAAAGGGCCCATGAGCTAGAACCCAGGACCTATGCCTCCAACCAACAGTTTTGCACCGACTCGTTGACCACGGTGCTAGCGGACACTCATGGAAAGCTCCACCAAAATTTTAGTATAAAAAAATTCTCATTATACAACGGAGGCAACATAACCCTACACGGAGAATGAAGCATAGAACCATGACGCAATTTCAGGACGCAGATCCTTGATGCAAGGAATCTTAAGGAATCTTGGAGATTCCTTTGGAATCCATTTTTGAAGGTGTAAAAAATATGTCAAGTTTATACTAAGATTGATTAGAATTTCACGAGGAGTATGATGGTGCAGACAATTTTCTGATTTGAGCAGTGATTTTTTAAGAAACATGCGTCAACTAATGGAACCATGACGTGGGAATCTACATGGAATCTGAAAGATTCCCTAGTGGCCCGAAAATGACAATTTCAAAACCACATAAGCTTTATACTCATTTTTCTCAGTTTTTCGCAAGGAACATGATGATGTGATCAGTTTGTTTGTATGAGTAGCCGAATTTTAGTTAGCCCGTAGAAGATAATCTTTGAGATTCCGAGTGAGTTCAAATTTGACTGAGTCAGAAAGGGGTCAAGTTACATTAAGATTTCATGATTTTTTGTTAGGATTTCAATCGTGTGGTCTCTTTCTTCAGCAGAGGTGTGCATTTTCAGGCCATTCCTATAAGTGGAGCAACTAATGAAGTGACCTCCCCACTCTTGACACTGGGCCCAAAGACGTAGTCCACATTGGACGAACTTTGTTATCAGCTTGTGTGTGTTCTTTGATTTGATGGTTGTTATCATATTTTATCTTCTTTAAATTATGCCCATGTGGTTTTTCATACTCTTTCATATGAAATTATTTTAACGTCACAAAAGTAAAAGATCTTGTTTAATTCTGGTAGTTGAGAGAATCCAGATCAAGTTTGGTATCAGAGCTGTCTTCTTGTTGATGCAAATTGCGAGTGTGGAAGTTAACCGAGATCGGACATGTGACAAGAAGGAAACTAGAGCCTTCACAAATATCTCTACGAGGCCTTCTACATGATGGGAAGCATGGTAGATATAATGTATGCATATTATGAGGAAAAAATGGAAAAAGTGGAAAGGGAGAAAGAGAGAGTAGAGGATGATGCTCCATCTCCATCTTTGGGTGATTATTCATCTTATTCTCATCATTGAAATGAGGAGATAAATATAGCCTTGAAGAAAATAACGTTGAATTGAAGAGACTTCTACATGAAGCATAAGAGGAGAAGCATGGATTGTAGCTTCAATTATGAGCCACGGAAGAGACCTTGGAAAAGTTGAAGTGCAATAAAGGCTTAATGAAGCCATCATCACCTGCTTCAGAATCAACAACTGAGGAAAACTATGTTGGTAGTTCTTCAGTTTCACTTTCACATGATGTTATTTCTGTTGGAAGCATGGTGGTATCCATTTCAGGAATCAACATGAGACTCCTTACCAAGATCAGGTATAAAGGAGGAGGACTTGGTGTTAATGGCCAAGGAATGACTCAACTATTGGAGGTTGTACAAAGACCTTGATTTGAAGGTCTGATGCAGGGGCATCAATCCATCTTATGAAAAATTAGTAAGAACCACTTCTAGAAGGAAAAAATGAGAGAAACAACATCAAAAGGCAAGGTATTTGTTAAAAATCTTGAAAAACCAAATGCATGAGGGATCTTCGAAATTTGTTGAGAGCTTTGTTAAAAAAATCCATGTTGAGAGATTTGTGAAAAAAATCCATGTTGAGAGCTTTGTGGAGAGGATCATGTTGAGAGATTTGTGGAGAAGATCATGGATCTTGAAATGATCCAAAATATTTTAATTTCCCTTATAAATTGTAGACTTTGGGCATTGAAAATATGTGGTCAGTTGAATGAATATTAGACCTGTCAAGGAACCATGTAATATCATAGAAATTACATTAATTTTAATTCCTAGTTTATGTAATTTTGTTTGTGTGCACGGTGATTTAATGAATTGATGACTTCATGCATAGGTCCGTTGACTTTATTTGATGAATTAATTTTACATGTAGATCACATGGTTGTTTGATTTTCGATGTAGAAGTGAGGATGAGCTGAGTTTGTGGAATCATAACCCATAGGTTCCAAGATTGAACTAGTAAAAAGATTGAAAGCGACAGACCCCATAAATCATTTGCATCATTTGGGTACACTAAAGGAGAGTATTTGAAGGTAGCCGAAGCTTCAAAGTAATTTCCGAAACCATTAAGGAAAGAGGACGCTAAAAACACATAACAATCTCCCCTTGACAATGACCATTGTAGAAGAAGAGCTAATGCAAGTTCTTCTCACCAGATTCACATAAGAGATAGCTAAGGAAGGTAATAAAAATCTCGTTATTCCAATGTTTATTTTGATTACAAGAATATTGTTAATGATGAGAAGAAATAATGGAATAGAGAACCATGTAGTTTTTGTGGCTGTTATACCCATGTTGTTGCCAAGTGTTGGAAGAGAATGGCAACAAGAAAGAATACAAGACATGAGAAACATTCTCTACATCAGGGTAGGAAGAAGGTCAAAAAATTCTAGAGGAAAAAGAATTTTTGCAACCATTGTAACAAGCATGGACATTAGAGATCCACATGTTGGGATCTCCATTCAGAGCAACCTAAAAATGAACCTGCCAGTGAAGCAAATCAACAAGAAATCCAAATACAAGAAGAGAGCATATCAACCTGGTTGGTTAAGAGATGGATAGAATTTTTAAGTAGTTGAGTATCACCACATTTTGTCAATCGCATGTTGCGAAATGATTGTAAAACTGATGAAGTGTTTACCGTCACTTATGAAAGCAACATGACGATATTTTTGGCCCTTTTTGTTGATAGTTGAGGTATTGGTTTCTAAAATGATTTTGATGTAAACTTGACCAAAAAGTGTGTTACAAACTCTTGGAAAGTATGGGGTTTCTTGGGTTATCATTGGTCTTGTAAAATAACATGTATATTGTGAGTTGTACTACAAATTTGCATAGGGGGCAAGTGTCAGTTCAATCACTTACGACGCTGAAGAACAAAGGTGAAGGAGAAGGAAGTGCATCCTGTTAGGGAACTTGTTGTGCAGACGAGACAGTAAAACAAATTGCAGATTGTGTTCATTTTTTTTGAGGACCAAAAGCTCCTCAGTGGGGAGGAATGATCCAGGTGCCTCCAGAAATGCTCGATATTCAAATATGGCTCCATAAAGGCTCAAAAATCAAAGTCATAAACTTTCAGTGAAACCAAGTCCAAGTTGTGGTGCTTGTCGTTACGATTCTAGTGGTGTAGATGACACTAAAATTTGAGTCTATATGACCAAATTATTGTAGTTTGAAGTTTTATAAGACAGGTAAAAAAGGGGGGCCCATAATGTGCCACATGACATCCCAATCAACAGGTGGGACCCATAGATTACATGGAAATCTGCTAGTGGCCTATCAACCATTGACATTTGGTGCTCAATCATTGGCTCCTTATCCCTGGAAAAATATGAAAAAAGAGTTAACATTAAAAATCTCATATAAAGACAAAAGTCATTAAATATATATATATAGATATATAGATATAAAAACCAAAAAAATAAATTAGTTGCAAAAGGGATATTATAAAGAGTTACTATATGGTTATAAAAAAAAAACAACCATACAAAACCTATGGCTTAAATACTATTCAAACCCAACAAAATATATGGTCATGTCAAAATGGTGGGTTATTAATAAAAGTGACAACCATAACCTATGGTTTCATGTTTTATTGGTTGTTGTATCAAAACAATATGGTTATATTAATATTTATGGTTATAACCACATAACCTAAAATTATGGGCTCATACTACAAAGGTCAAAACTTTTGTAACGTTTAGAGGCCAAAGATATGGCTTATAACATATTATAAGGTGTTTGTTGTAATGCCACGGATATAAAATAGTGGTATGTCATGCGTCAACCATGGCATAAAAAGAGAAAAGGGATTGTCATGTGAACTAACAATAACGATGGTCAAAACAACGTGAAACCTGTGGGCGGTTAAAAGTTTGGAAGGTTGTGTACACAAAGTTATGACAATCGTGTGATAGTGGAGTATTATTGAACAATCAAATGACCATATACGAAAATTGGAAGGGCCCGCAGGCTCGAACCCGTGACCTACTCTTCTAACCAAAAGTTGTACATCAGCCTGTCAACCATGGTGCCAATAGGCACTTGTAGAAAGCTACGCCAACATTTTAATATAAAAAAAATCTCATTGTGAAACGGAAGCAGTAGAACCTAGCACGGATAATTAGGTGTGGAACCATAGCACAATTTTAGGAGACAGATCCTTGATGCAAGGAATCTTTGGGATCTTAGAAATTCCTTTGGAGCCCATTTTTGAAGGTGTCAGAAATATGTCAAGTTTATATTCTGATTGATTAGAATTTCACCAAGATTTTAATGGTGCAGATTACTTTCTGATTTGAGCAACCATTTTTTCATAGACATATGTCGAACAATGGAGCCATGAAGGTGGAACCATGACGCAAGAATCTAGGAATCTAAAAGATTCCCTACAGTCCCGAAAGTGATAGTTTCATAACCATACCAAATTTATACTCCTTTTTCTCAATTTTTTACAAGGAATGTGATGGTGTGATCATTTGCTTTGTCTAAGCAGCGAAATTTCAGTGAGATTACATAAGAGAACCTTTGAGGAATCTTAGATATTCTCGCGGAGACCAAATTTGACTGAGTTAGAATGGTGTCATGTTTACAGTCATATGTCACGATTTTTTTCCAATAATTCAATCTTGCAATCCATTTCTTCAATAGAGGCATGCATTTTCAGGCCATCCCCGGAGATGGAGCAATTAATAAAGTGACCTCCCCACTCTTGACACCGGTCCCAGAGACGTAGTCCACATTGGACAAACTTTGTTATCAACTTATCTGTGTTCTTCGATTTGATGGTTGTCGCCATGTTTCCTCTTCTTTAAGGTATGCACACCTGATTTTTCATACTCTTTCACATGCAATTCTGCTAACATCACAAAAGTAAAGGATCTTGGTTATTTCTAGTAGTTGAGAGAATTTGGATCAAGTTTGGTATCATATCAGTCTTGTTGATGCAAATTGTGAGTGTGGAAGCTAACCAAAGATTGAAATTGTGAAAAGAAGGGAAATGGAGGATCACAAAGATCTCTATGAGGCCTTCTACAGGATATCAAGCATGGTAGATATAATGTATGAAAATTATGAGGAGAAAATCACAAAATAGGAAAGGGAGAAAAAGAGAGCTGAGGATGATGCTCCATCTCCATCTTTGGGTGATTATTCATCTTCTTCTCATCATTCAAATGAGGATATTAATCAGAACCTTCAAGTAGAGAACGTTGAATTGAAGAGACATATACAAGAAGTAGAAGGGGAGAAGCATAGATTACAACTTCAATTATGAGCCACGGAAGAGGCCTCGGAAAAGTTGAAGTGCAACAAAGTCTTAATGAAGTCATCATCACCTGATTCAGAATCAACAATTGAGGTAAATGAGTGTTGGTAGTTCTTCAATTTCATTTTCACATGATGTTGTTTCTATTGGAAGCATGGAGGTACCCATTTCAGGAATCAAAACGAGACTCACCAAGATTGGGTATAAAGGAGGAGGACTTGGTGTTAATGGCCAAGGAATGACTCAGCCATTGGAGGTTGTACAAAGAACTCAATTTGCAGGTTTGGGTTGCACTAAAGGAGAGTGTTCGAAGGCATCATAAGCTTCAAATCCATTTCCAAAACCATCAAGGAAAGAGGATGCTAAAAACACATCACAATCTCCCCTTGACAATGACCATTGCAGAAGAAGAGCTAAGGTAAGTTCTTCTCACCAGATTCACACCAGAGATAGTCAAGGAAGGTATGAAAAATCTCGTTATTCCAAAATATCATTTTGATTACAAGAAGATTGTTAATGATGAGAATAAATCATGGCATATAAAACTATGGAGTTTTTTATGGCTTGTATAACCAGGTTGTTTCCAAGTGTTGGAAGAGAATGACAACAAGAAAGAAGACAAGAAATTAAAAACCTTCTCCACATCAAGGTAGGAAGAAGGTCAAAAAAGTCTAGAGGAAAAATATTTTTTGTAGCCATTGTAACAAGCATGGAAATCAAAGAGCCACATGTTGGGAGATCCATCTAGAGCAGCGACCAAAAGACCAAAAAGAACTTGGAAATGAACCTTCCAGTGAAGCAAATCAATGAGAAATATAACGTGAAGAAGAGAGGCCATCAACTTGGTTGGGTAAGACATGGGTAGAATTTTTAAGTTGTTGAGCATGGCCACATTTTGTAAATCACATGTTGCGAATAATGAATTATTTTCCATCACTTATGAAGGCAATATGGCAATTATTTTGGCCCTTTTTGTTGATACTTCAGTATTGGTTGTTATTAGGATTCTGATGTAAACTTGACCAAGGAGTGCGTTATAAACTCTTGGAAAGTATGGGGTTGCTTGGGTCATGATTGATCTTGTAAAAGAACATGTTTATTGTGAGTTGTATTACATATTTTCATAGGGGACACGTGTCGGTTCATCACTTATGGCTCCGAAGAACAAAGGTGAAGGACAATTTCAGAACCAAACCAACTTTATACTCATTTTTCTCAGTTATTCACAAGTAACATGATGGTGTGATTTGTTTGTTCGTCTGAGAAGCTGAATTTCAGTCAGCGTGCAGAAGAGAATTTTTGAGAAATCTTTGAGATTCCTGAGGATCCAAAATTTGACCGAATCAAAAAGGGGTTGGGTTTATAGTCAAATTTCATGAATTTTCACCGTGAATTAAACCGTGTAGTCCATTTCTTTAGAAGATGTGTGCAATTTTAGGCCATCCCAAGAAGTGGATTAATTAATGAAGTGACCTCCCCACTCTTGAAATCGAGCCCGAAGATGTAGTCCACATTGGACAAACTCCATTATCAACTTGTGCGTGTTCTTTGATTTGATGATGTATTGACCTGGACCGTGTAGAGTTGTTGACCGGGGGCACTTGAAATCTTGTGAATCTTGACCAGCATGATACACAATTATATACACACAAAAGAAGCAAACATATACACACAAAAGGGGCATTGCGCATATATATGTCCAAACAGGAATGTGGGAGTGCAGAGAGAGTCTTCCAGAATATCAAGGGAAATGTTGTGGGGAGTCAAATGAACTTACAGTGGGGAGGCGTTCAACGTAATACAAAACTGTGTATTACAACTGATGATATGGTATGACTGTATGGTAATCAGTGGTATGGCAAGTGGATTAGGGGCCATTGTGGAGAGGTCGCGTTGTAGAGAGGCCGCGTTGTATGATATGATTGCACACAAACCGTTGCACCGAAACCGGAATACCAAACAGTGTGAGGTAGTTCAAAGGAGGTTGACATGGCAACAGAGCGCCGAGGGAGCAGTGGCGCACCCGAAGAGGAGAGTGGAGTCTGTTAGTGTCAGTCTTTCCAGCCTTCCTCCAATGATCAAATATGCTCTTACAAAGTGATTTTGAAGTGTCAAGGTCAAATTTTGTCATTTCAGTGAGTCTTCAAGCAAAAAATTTGGTTACTAGGCATTAGGTCTAGGTTTGCTCTCACTCTTTTCAAAGTGTTCAAAATTCCAGTCTATGTCAATATTCAGCTGAGTCTATCATCATTCATAGGTTGTCATTTCATCTCA
>APFE030684538.1:21810-56061 GCA_000404065.3 Pinus taeda | reverse complement strand
AAGTGGGTGCGGCTGAAAATAATGAGCCTGCACTTTCATCCTTCTGCTCGCAGTAGGTTTCCCACCAGTCCTTGACGTGGGGTGCTGCTTTGAGAAGAGCGAAAATAATCTTTTCCCGACTTGAAAAATTCATGAACAGAGAAATACCCATCTAGCAGATTTAACCATTTATCTACGGCATCTGCGTCTATTTTACCCTCGAAGATGGGGATTTCAAAATTAACTTGTACCTTAAAGGGCGTGGCGTTTCCAGAGTAGCCGCTGGAAGCCGATGCGTCACCTCTAGGTAGCCGCCGAAGGATCTGCGCAAAACTGTCCATCATCGCGTTCCGTTGTCGCTCAAGGGCTTCTTCGAGCAAGATTTTGATAGGATCTCCTGCCCCCTCGTATTTCTTCTCATCCTCCATGGGAGGCCGTTGGGATTTGTGAGGCTGGTCTTGCAAAGGTTCAACCAGTTCAAGCCCTTACTCCTTATATCCCGACCTCGTTGGGGACATGCAAAGAAAAACAGAGAAAAAGCAGACCGCGCTGATACCACTGATCCAGATTTAAACAGGAACGCAATAGATTACAGAGATAACCATAAATACAGAGATGCGATAACCATGAATAAAGAGATGCAGCGGAAATAATACTTCATTTCATTAATGGAAAATACTGAAATATGCTTACAACCAGAATTGGAAATAACCTAGCTAGGGCGATGGTAGCTTATCTCTGAGAAGAGATGTGCGGCTACATGCCTCTGAAATGTTCCAAAACTATCTTACAATGAGGCTTGAAGGCCTATTTATTGTTGAGAAACAATGGAAAACCCTTCACATTCCAAAACCTACCCCTAGAAGATGAAACGCCAAATTGTGGGCCCCGTTTTGGGTAAAGTTGGTACATTAACTTCCCGGGGTCGTAACTTTAGCATATGATCTCCGTTTGACGCGTACAATAGCTCATTAGAAAGATCTATTCGAGCACTATAATTGTTGGAACGGGCAACATCCATCCATTCCATGGACCCATGTTGCCCCCGGATTCCCCAAAAAACGTCGTTTAGGACCTCAAAACGGCTTCGGAAGTTCAGGACCCGAAAAACTGCTAAAAGTAGTAAGTTGTGCTACAATTAAGGAAACTGAAAATTCTGAAAGAGACAATTGTGGGGATCCAAATGGGATAGGTGGGTGGCCACCAACATCCACCTGGATCAATCAAAGGCTTGGACATATTGGAAGAAGGGCCTTCGAATACTTCATGGTAAAGGTATGGTAGAGGGTATGAGTAATATCTCTCTGGATTTTGATTTCTGTGAAAATTGTGTATGTGGTAAGCAGAATCAAGTGAGTTTCCCCTATGGTAGTAAGAGGGCGAAACAAATATTAGAGCTTGTGCACAATGATGTGTTTGGACCTGTGAAGGTTCCATCACTAGGTCAGTGTGTGTACTATGTATCATTTTTGGATGACTTCTCAAGGAATACATGGATATATTTCCTTAAGAAGAAATCTGAAGTTTTTGATAGGTTTAAAGAATTTAAGGCTCTGGTGGAAAACCAGATAGAGAAGAAGATAAAGGTGTTGAGGACAGATAACGGTGGAGACTTTTGTAGTAAGGAATTTAAAGAATTCTATAAGAAGTGTGGTATAGCACGACAGAAGACTACTCCATACACACCTGAGAAAAATGGAGTTGCAGAAAGAATGCACAAGTCGTTGATGGAAAGGGCAAGAAGCATGCTCAGTGGTGCCAGTTTAGGATAGGAATTCTGGGTAGAGGTGGTGGAGACAACATGTTACTTGGTCAATAGATCACCTTCATCAGCATTGGAGGATAAGACTCCACAAGAGGTATGGACTGGTAAGAAACCCTCTCTTTCACATATGAGGGTATTTGGATGTGATGAATATGTACATGTTCCAACAAAGGAGAAACGAACCAAGTTGGATAGTAAATCTAAAAAGTGCATCTTTATTGGGTATAAGGATGGTGTAAAGGGTTATAAGCTTTGGAACCCAGTAACAAGGAAGGTTGTGTACAGTCGAGATGTGGTGTTCAGAGAGGTGAAATATGTTATTAAACATGAAGTCCAACCAAAGGAACCTGTGAAGATAAAGTTTGAACTAAAGGAGGAAGAATCAGACTCTATAATAGAGGAGGAATCAGAAGATGAAGAGCCACAAACTCCGGCTCTGAGAAGATCAGCTTGAGAAAGAAGGCAACCAAAAAGGTATAGTCCATCTTATTTCTGTTCAAACTTTGCTTTGTCTGATACTGATGATGATCCTAGAACTGTGAAGGAAGCAATGGATTCAGAGGATGGAAAACTCTGGAAAGAGGCCATGGTTGATGAAATGGCATCTTTGCACAAAAATGAGGCTTGGGATCTGGTGGCGTTGCCGGGTGGAAGGAAACCCATTGGCAGCAAATGGGTGTTCAAGAAGAAGACAAATGCAGAATGAAAGGTGGAGAAATACAAAGCTCGGTTGGTAACAAAAGGTTATTCCCAGGTGCTGGGAATTGATTTTGGTGATATTTTTCTCATGTTGCCAAGGTAACTTCTATTAGATTACTTTTATCTGTTGCTGCTGCTTTTGATTTTAAGGTAGAACAAATGGATGTGAAGACAACATTTCTTCACAGGGATCTGGAAGAGGAAATCTACATGAAGCAACCTGAAGGCTTTGCAATGAAGGGTAAGAAAGAACTGGTACGCAAGTTAAAGAAGTCTCTGTATGGGTTAAAACAGTCACCAAGGATGTGGTATCAGAAATTTGATACATTTATACAGGGACTTGGATTCACTAGAAGCAAAGCAGATCATTGTGTGTATTTTAAATTAATTGGTGACCGTGTTATTTATCTGCTCTTGTATGTGGATGATATGTTGCTAGTTGGAAATGACAAAGAAACTATCCAGGATTTGAAGACCCAATTGTCCTCCAAATTCGACATGAAAGATCTCGGTGCAGCAAACTATATTTTGGGCATGGAAATTAAAAGAGATCGGGCAAAGAGGAAGTATGTCGAGACAATATTGCAGAGGTTTAATATGCAGGATAGTAAACCGGTGAAGGTTCCTATTCCTGTAGGTGTGAGGTTATCTGCTGAACAGTGTCCCAAGACACAAGAAGAGGAAGAGGACATGTCCCGTGTTCCATATGCAAGTGCAGTCGGTAGCTTGATGTATGGCATGGTCTGTACTAGACCAGACATTGCACATGCAGTGGGAGTATTGAGCAGGTTTATGTCAAAACCAGGGAAGGAGCACTGGACAACAGTGAAGCGGGTTTCAGGTATTTGCGTGGCACTAGTGATTATGGTTTGTGCTACCAAGGAAGACTAGGATTGGACAGAGTGTTGGATATTCGTGGCTTTGTTGATGCCAGACTGGGCTGGAGGATCTGATCAGAGAAGATTCTACAAGTGGTATGTGTTAACCTATTTGGAGTGCAGTCAGTTGTATGAGTAAGAAACAATTCTGTAGTGGCACTATCAACTACAGAGGCGGATACATGGCAGCCACTTTCATGCAAGCAAGGAAGCAGTTTGGTTGCAGAGATTGTGTTCAAGTATGGGGTTTGTACAGGGAGCTATAAGGATAGACTGTGACAGCCAAAGTGCAATTTTCTTGGCAAAGAACCCTGCTTATCATTCAAAGACAAAGCACATTGATGTTCAGTATCACTTTGTGAGGGATATGATAGAAGACAAAAAGGTGTTGCTGGTAAAGGTGGACACTTTGAAGAATACTGCAGATGCATTGACAAAACCTGTGAGCTCTGAGAAGTTCTCTTGGTGTAGAGAAATAATGGGCGTTTTAGGGCTGGAAAAATGACTAAGCTCTCCTGTGGCCCCCTGTGGAAAGAAAACAACAAGTGGGAGAGTTTCTTCAATTATGTCCTCTTCTGACAAAGGATTCAGTCTTTGTCTCTTTGCTCCAGGTTGTTCTTTTGGTCCACTAATAGGTGTGATGGTTTCTCTGTCCCTCTTTCTGTTTCTTTCCTCATTTAGAGGAGTCTGTAATGTTGGAATTTCTGCTACTTTAGTTTGGGCTGGAGGAATGTGCACTTGACTCTGTTCTCTGGACTTTGGAGGCTGATTTGTCATTGTAGGCTGCTCTGTAGTATCTATTTCTTTACCTTTGGAAGTAGCTAGTATATTGGCTTCCTGTGGAGACTGTTGAGAAGTTCCAGCAGAGGATGTACCAATTCCTGATTGTTGAGGCAGCTTGAATGTTACCTGTCCAAAAGAGTCCAGGTCAAGGTTTTTTTCAAGATCTTTCATAGCTATTTCCATCTTTTCTTGCTCACTAATTTCTTTTATTAGGGTCCCTTCTACCCATTCATCCGGATTTGCAAACTGTTCAATTTCTGGGATCCTATGATGTATATAAACTGACAGCCTGTTCTTTGTTCTTCTGTCACATATGAAACTATTTGGGTCATAAGGCACCCACCAAAAACTCTTCTTCAATCTAGGGTGGTCTTCTAGAATCTTTTCAGCATCTTGCCATGCATCCCTAGAATTTATGACATAAGGGCCTAGATGGTTCGTTATTCTTAACTGGGCTTTCTTCTTTGCACTAGAAAAATGGACTAAGTCTGCATTAATAATCTGTCTGAAATACTCTAGTGAAAACAATCTCATGGGCAAATATTTAGGCAACTTGACAGGGCACAATTCACAGCCATACATTCTGATTTTTGTGTGATTTTGATAGAGGTACTAGTCACCTATCCTATACTGCTTGGAGAGTTGGAGAATCTTTTTCATGTCACCAGTGAGTCTAGGAGGGTGAACTCCTGTCAACAGAGTAGATGCTGGATGGACAAACCAGTCAATGAATTCATTATATGTATAAGGAGACTCCAGAGTTTTATGAAAGATTGAGGTCCAAAAGATCACAGACCTTCGATTTCCTTTTGAATCCAATTTCTTGATAAGGAAAGGGAAGCTATCTGGCTGATGATATAACAAAAGATGATATATAAAAGGAGTGTATTTAAATACTCCTTCCCTATCCAAACTTATGAATTGATCATGGATTTTATTGGCAATGAAAGTAGCATAGTCATACTTGACAACAGGAGGTTGTCCAGGAGTAAATATTGACAACAAAACTAAAGTAATATCATCAACATATTCACTGGTATTAAATCCTATGATCATGGATATCATGTCAACAATAAGTCTACCAATTTCAGTGAAAAAGGTCTGCAGATAGGGAGGTGGACCATTGGGTTGATAATTTGGTAACATAAACATTTGAGCAATACGAGTTATCTCTGACTTGGGCAACTGAGGGGCTTTTTCAAGAACATATCCCAGGGAAAGAGGAGCAAGGGGCTGAGTGGAATGGAACTGTATCATTTCATTAATGGACTTAGCAGTTATGGGAAAAAGAACAGTTTGGGATGGGAACATAACTGCTCTATGGACAGGGTCATAGTTGGCATAGCATTGATGAATGATATCTGGGAAAACATGGACTGAGGGGAGGAAATACATGGGAAAATTGGATTCCCACAGTCCAAAAAAGTCAGAATTATTCAGATGACTATCTCTGATTTGGCAAAAGATTTTAAGATGGTTACCGTCACCAGATAGGTATTTTATTTGGAAATCCTTGTCGGCCAGGGGTAAATAATATAAGTCTTTATGGGGTGCCTTCATTGGCACGACATTCAGGGCTATGGGAGTTTCCATATTTGGTTCTTGTGTATTCAAACTAGAGTTCAGACTTCTTGTGGGAAAAATGGAATAAACAGTTGGTTTGGGGTATTTTTATGGCAATTACAGACTGTTTTTAACTTGAATTTGGCTTTATCTAGCAGAATTCCCAGTGGAAAACCGAAATTGTAGGGTTGCAAGGAAAAAATGGATAAATACCTAGATTATGGAGGAAAGTCGTACAATGGCGGGTTGGTTGACAGGCTGCGAAGCTCGTGCTGTAGTCTTGTTGGTCAAGTGGCGGTTGAAAAGCTGGAACAGTGGACTGGACGTTAATTTGCATGGGAGCTAGACGCATTGCATTACAGTGAAAATGACGTTTTATCGTTGTTTTAATGAAATTTGTTTTGGCGGGTATTTTTGGCATTTAATGGGTGGATGATGTCAGCATGATGGGACGTTTTGTCGCTACGTGAAGGGTGGTAAGCGGTTTACCCCGCACCGCTTTTGGGGTCAAGTGGTATCGGGCCAGGGGCAAGCGAGCATGTTCGGAGCACGACGCGTGGCGAGGGTACGGCAGAAAACCACAAGGCGAACGCGAGTTAAGACATGGTGGTAAGGTGGGTCGCAATATGATCATCGATCGTCGGATGAAAAAGCGGAGATCGGACGGCTGACGGGTTCTGGAGATGGCGGGGTGTTAATTCGCGATGGGCCCGATGTATTAACAACGTTAAATCATATCAGGGGCATTTTTATTGGTTAAGGGGTTGGTTATTAATTAACCCGGATGGTTAATTAATCCCTTTGGTGTGGCGGGGAACTTTGGTTATTAACGAATTTCTGCTAAACTCGTTAATCCCATTTAATTATTGATTATGGTTGTATTCAACCGGGGGCGGTATATGTAATGCTTTGGGATTTTTATATAGTTAAAATAATACGGGAAAAGGGTTATATGGTGCGGGAGTTATATATTTATATATGTTAATAGTTAATATGACTATGAAGTGTAAAGCGCTAAGTTAAAACATTTTATGCATATATTCAAACTTAGGCTAAAGATAAAAAAGGGGTTTTTAGGTGACATGGTGCATTATTCCTAAGTAAAAAAATAGGATTTTACTTAAGAAAACTTTATGAAATGAAATGAATGATTTATGGATGATTTATGAGCACTTAGGCTTTTAGATCATTGGGCCGAGGGTCCGGTCCCTTCAGAAGTCAGAGAAATGCTCTGAGCCCCTTTGACTTTCAAAGACTTTAATGCTTAGGGGAAATTAGTGAAGTGTTTAGGGAAAATGTGAATGGGAGTTAGTTATTTGATCTTGCCTTGATTGAACTGCATCAAGTGTAATGTATGCTTTGCACTTTGTGATAAAAGTAAAGATCAACACATTTAGAAACATTTTCATGACAAGTATCATTCTGCAACACCATCTACCTACCCTACCTACTTTAACCTGACATTTTTTCTTCTTTATTTGGGTGCACTTAGACTGGCAAACCCTTATCAAATCATCCTTTTCTTTTACATGGCAAGCCTACCTAAGTCTACACTTATTACATCCAAGGGCTCAGATTAAACTATTGAGCTCCTTTTTATTTACTCTACCTATCTACTTATCTGCCAAGATTACATTGTTTGGTCAGATTTTATTCTCTATTCTACAGCATGAAATTCAAATATGAATTAGACAAGCTTAAATTGTTTGACTATTCATCAATTGTGTCATAAGTAACAAGTTGCACACAATTGCTTATTATAGAAAATGAAATAGTAGTGGCACTTGGACTTGCACACTTTCCTGATCTATTTTTATTTGGGATTCATTTATTTCACTTTTTTGACCATTTTATTCTTTTTACCCTTTGATTTTTCTTTTAGGGTATACCCTCTTTACATTTTTAATTTTTTTTGATTTTTTGAAAATATGAAAAACCTTTGCAACAAGAAAAGGTATGAACATATTACAAAGCTCATCAAGTCAATCATGAAATATGACACCTATTGGTATAGGAGCATAATAGAACACACAGAGGCCTAGAGTAGAGTCCATAACTGAGTGCGTAGACCCCTGCAACTGAGTGCGCAGGGAGGTCTTGAGTCTGTAAGCAGAACTTAAGTACCGATAAAGAGACTATGCTAGAAATATATGTGTTTTGTCCATTTACCTCTGTTATGAATGAATTTGTTTATGTTATGATAATGGGGTTATGATTTAATACTGTATTGGTGTGTGATTCTGCATGTTTTACACTATTATAAGAACACAAGTAATAATATCTATTTACGTGAAGAATATCTTAATGTATGTTAAAGATATCAAATAATTGGGTTAATCTAGGTAAATACATAACTAAAGATAATTACAAATGCATGTAAGTAGTTGATTCACTTGTTTAGGGTCCACAAAGGATAGTCGTAGACCTTCACGAAGGTCTAGAAGTCTATTAAAGGAAGTATATCGATAAGCCCTAAAAGGCTTATCGATCTGTGCGAAGGAAGCTTAGGGGTATAAAAAAACATCACAACTATCTCTGGGTGGAGAAACTTGTTTCCAACATCCCCCCATACTGCTTCGGGTGAGACTTCAGACCGCGCTCTAGATATTGTTGCCGAAAGGGTCAGTAATATAGGGTTTTGTTTAGCAAACTTAACTCTGAACCTATGCCATGACCCACTAAGCCAACACCATCAAATGTAGGAACTTCAACACGAGAGAGAGAGAGGCCCAAAATCTTCGATTTAGTTCTTCTCCTTCTTTTTCGTCCTTTTTCCAGCATCTACCTTGAGAAGATCGAACTTGCTTGAGTGAGTCACAATGAGGTTGAGTTCTTTCTTATTTATAAGCATGCTAGGGGTACGAGTTGCTCTCTTTAGGCTGACTTGTCCCTTCATGTAGGCTGAATTGATATTTGTGCCATGACAAGGTCTTGGAGGGTATTTTGATTCCATTTTTACTCAAATATTATTAATATGTAACATGCCTAAATGGGTCTTCAATACATGACAATGAATCATTTGACTTTATGAAAAACCTAGAAGCACTCAATGGGTGCTTGATCTGAAAATAAATATCCCTTGAGCATGGAACCCATGCCTCAAGAATAATAATAAATTTATTTTTCTCTTTTCATTAAATACAGAAAATCACGATTACATATTCCATTATGAAGACGAAACCTAGTTAAATATTTCAACAATTGCACATTATGATAGGTGATGATATAGAATTGTTGATATTTTTGGGTGAATTTTTAGAAATCACTATAAAAAAATTAGTTAATTTGTACAATAAGTGAATCTGTACAAGATGTAGAGCATGATCATGGTGAAAATAGTGAATCCTGCCATGCAAATGCCCATGTGGATGATGAAATTGAGGTTGAAGATTAAATTGAAATTGTTTTTGCAACGACAACAAAATGTGAGGAGAATCTACCAATGGAAATTGTTGAAGGCATGAGTGAAACTATAGTGAATGTTGAATTTGATTATGAGGCGGGATTAACATTTCCTTGAGAAGCAGTTTGCATTTCCCATGGTCATGACCTTAATTTTTCCAGTAGCAAAGGAATTATTAACTTCTATATATGCAATTCTTATTTTCTATCAAGATTTCTATTCTCTAGTAAAAATTATGATTTTTTGGTCAATAAGATGACATTCAAAGGTTTATGGGATGTTATGTTGCATGGGTTTGAAGACCCTCAAGTTGGGCGGCCTATAAGGCCATGACTCAAGATTATAAGGATCAACATTGATTAAACAAGACTGATGTGATAGATTTGTCTCTTATTGAACAAGGCTTGGATGATAGATATGATGAAAGGGGAATCGACACTTTATGCATCAGTCACATAAAATTTAATTGTTGATAAAATGATCATCATAAAAAAAGAATATGTATAAGACATGGAAGTTGTAATTGTCTTAAACAATATAGTTCAAGAAATTGTAGAATAAATAAGTGAATTTGTACAAGAAGTAGAGCATGATCATGGTGAAAATAGTGAATCCCACCATGCAAATGCCCATGTGGATGATGAAGTTGAAGTTGAAGATTAAATTGAATTTGTTTTGCAGCAACAATAAAATGTGTGGAGAATCTACCAATGGAAGTTGTTGAAGGCATGAGTTAAACTATAATGAATAATGAATTTGATTATGAGGTGGGATTAACATTTGATTGAGAGGCAACTTGCATTGCCCAAATATGATGGCGTTGAAAGTGAATATGGAAAATTTTCCATAACTATAATAGAAGGAAGAATAAAAAATTAGAGTTGCTAAAGCTATTGTACTAGTAGTATATAAAATGAAAGAAAATAAAGATATTTTTTACCTTACTAAATTTGACAGAGAAACCCATTCAGTTGTATTTTATGTAGAAGCACACGTAGAGAAAAAAAAGAGTTAGAGGAAATATTGAAAAAGAAGGCTAGAGTAAAGTTGAAGCTCAAGAATAAGGAAAATCATACAAATATAAGATTTGAAGCTTAATTGAGAATTCAAATGATAATTATTATACATAGATATTTCATATGATTCTGACATATTTCCAACTACAATTCTGGAGATATTTCACCCTCTTCCTTTTCCACTTGCCGCACTTGTTGGAAGGATGTCTCCGTTTTGCAAGTGAATGTAGTATTACTATTACAGTTTCCATGCTTTCCTAAGATCCTTTTTGCAAGTTGTGGTGCTAGTGGGGGATTCAATCAAAGTTCGTGATTTATTTATGGTGTTGGGTAGCAGAAGCCCCACGTAATAGTCATGGGGCACAAAGCCCAAATTTTGGGTAAAGATAGGGTAAAGACTCCGCGAGATGCACGGAGCATGATTTGTAATAAGTTGAGTCAAAGGGTAGTCTGCCCAAAAATAATGTAAAGAAATTTAAGTTGAGTTGGCCCACCTATGGATCGCGGTCCATGTAAATGTATAAATAGAACGAGGCTCTATGGGTAGGAGTAGTTAGTTTTTGGATGATGAATAATCTAAAGTGTAATGGGTTCATGAGTTAGAATTTTTGGAGAGTCTGTAAGTCCAAGTCGAGGGTATTGGATAGGGGATAGAGGCTCTGCAACTGTGTGCACAGAGGCCTGGTATAGTCCGCAACTGTGTGCGTGGACCCCTGCAGCTGAGTGCACAGGGTAGATCTAGATGTATCGGTGCTAAAGTGGAAATAAAGATAAGTTGATTTTGAAGTACTGTGTTAATCTGAGTTCCTGTAGATCTGGTTAAATTATGACTAATATTTCCATTAAATCTTTATGTGTATGCTTATGTTCTGGGTTAATGCAAATTGATATCTCTGTTAAATGCGCCCACTAGTTATCGTGATTAAATGTTTGCTTAAAGACCCTCCTAAGTAGATACGATCTATAACAAATCATTTAGTAATTAGTATTGAGAAGTAGCCCTATTTCGGATCTGCGCAAAAGTAGAGTAGCGCGAGGCTGCAGAATGGTATGTGAAACCTCTAAACCACATCTAGACATCCCAAGGGTGTGGAAACCTGGTTCTAGCACCCTCCCCTGCTACCTCAGGTGAGACCTTAGTCCCACCCCACAGGTTGTTGCCGAAAGGGCCGGTAGCTGCAGGATTTTTTTGGCTAAATAACTCTTCCGAACCTGGGTCAGGCCCATATAAGCCAACAAATGGTTTTGTTGTTGGACGCGGTTCCAGGTATAGATTGGAGGATGTGTGTGGCAACCACGTTGGTACAAAGCGGTCATCGATCAACAACGAAGGGTACGGGTACACATCGCGCGACCATCAACCCAATTAGAGATGTGCGAAATGAGGGCTCGTGGAGCCGGGCAGGGAACTCTCTCCATGACCAGTACCTCTACAGTCCAGCCTATCTATAACAACATCTGTGAAAGGATTCAGCAGCTTTGGGCAACCATTTGGCGTGGCAAAATACAACTTTGTAATTTAGAAGAAACGGGGGCCAGACTCTGAGAACAAAGTGCGAGGCTAGATGAAGAAATTGATAAGCTACAATTAGAAGTCACCCACATGGGCTATGCGAAGGAACTAGTGAAGGGATTGGACATGGCTGGCTCTCCTACATTACTACGCGAAGCCACGACCCCGCTAGCATGGTTGCGATTGCACCCTTGAGTACAAGGATGCACAAACCTCAATCCACTATTAGAATCAAGGGAATGTGAAGGGTGCCCACAGCCTGGGCTAGTCGAGAAACAGAAGACCTGCACGACGAGTGCGTCCACCTGACTATCCATAGGAGGCCCAGTCCCAGCGCCCCATGCAGTTGAAAGAAGGCGCGAGACTATAAAACAGGTTGCTGAGACGCTGCACGACATGGCCGCAACGCACATATGGACAACACACCTACGTACCTGGGGATCCGCTGCCACAGGGAAAGGATGGAAAGCGACCATTGCAGGTACTGTTCATGATATGATGACCCATTTAAAGCATGTTGGAGCGGGCGGCACACAGAATTTGCAAGTTGAGTAGATAGTAGCGGAAGCCTGCTCGAGTGCCCCTGAGTTGAAGATTGGGGCTGAGCTACCTATTGGGGCACGAATTCAGAAGTTGGCTACTGGGTTCTGTCAAGCGAAGGAGGAGGCCATGCGGATCCAGCTGGAGCTCAGTTTGCAGATCGCGAACTTAAAACTGTAAGTTCAACCATCAACACCACCAGAGGTCACCGAGTAGTGCAAAAACATCATTACCTTTGGGCATGAGATGCTCACACGTTCAATAAAGAAATGTACCGATTTGTTAACCCAAGCAATTGTTACGCTCACCTCCCTCCAGGAGGATCCAACATTTCAGTGACTGGAAATCGAGGCCAGGGAGCTTCAATAAGCCTATGATACGATCAAAGTGACCGTGCAAACCATTGCTATTATGCAACGCTTGGCTAAGATAAGGGAGGCCCATGACCTGAAATCCAAGCTGACGCGACCAGACAAAAGGAAACGGTGATTAAAGCCCGTCTCCAGCTATGGCTGGATGAGGCATTTGCAGTCTCGACCACCATACAGTGCAAGGTAGCACACTTGCAGACAGAATATGCCACCATGGAGATAGCAGAGACAAAGACTGATGTGTCGGCAACACGCGTGGAACTGCTACAGAGAATGACAGAAGAGTTTGTTGCCAGTACAAGCGAAACACAGAGGTTGCTAACCGACCTCCGCACAAAGATTTATGCACCAGTTGAGTGACTTGGGACGAGTCACGATGAGTATGTTGGGGGACTGTTGGGTAGCAGAAGCCCCGCGTAATGGTCGTGGGACACAAAGCCCAAAATTTTGGGTAAATATAGGGTAAAGACTCTGCGAGATGCGTGGAGCGCGATTTGTAATAAGTTGAGTCAAAGGGTAGTCTGCCCAAAAATAATGTAAATAAATGTAAGTTGAGTCAGCCTGCCCATGGATCACGGTCCATGGAAATGTATAAATAGAGCGAGGCTCTATGGGTAGGAGTAGTTAGTTTTTGGATGATGAATGATCTGAAGTGTAGTGGGTTCATGAGCTAGAACTTTTGGAGCATCTGTAAGTCTGAGTCGAGGGTATTGGATAGGGGATAGAGGCTCTACAGTTGTGTGCGTAGAGGCCTAGTAGAGTTCGCAGCTGTGTGCGCGGACTCTTGCAACTGAGTGCGTAGGGTAGATCTGGATGTATCAGTGCTCAAGTGGAAATAAGGATAAGTAGATTTTGAAGTACTGTGTTAATCCGAGTTTCTGCAGATCTGGTTAATTTATGATTGATATTTCTATTAAATATTTATGTGTATGCTTATGTTCTGGGTTAATGCAAATCGGTATCTCTGTTAAATGCATGTGCTGGTTATCGTGATTAAATGTTTGCTTAAAGACCCTCCTAAGTAGATCTGATCTATAACAAATCATTTAATAATTAGTATTGAGAAGTAGCCCTGTTTCGGATCTGCACAAAAGTAGAGCAGCGCGAGGCTGCAGAACGGTGCGCGAAACCTCTAGACCACATCTAGACATCCCAAGGGCGCGAAAACCTGGTTCTAGCACCCTCCCCTGCTACCTCGGGTGAGACCTCAGTTCGCATCTCACGGGCTGTTGCCGAAAGGGCCGGTAGCTGCGGGATTTGTTTGGCTAAATAACTCTTCTGAACTTGGGTCAGGCCCATATAAGCCAACATATGGTGAGCAAGGAGGAAGGGTTTTCTGAAGGGAAGCTTTAGGAAAAGATTAAAGGAACTTAAAGTAGAATTAGATAATTTGGTTTATCAACAATCCCTGCAAAACAGGAATGCAAACAATTTACACGCAGTTGAAATGGTTGATGATAGTTCTTAGTTTGTTGATTAAGAAGCAAACATTTTGTTTATTTTGGTTGTAAATATGTTTGCCTCATCGTCTTAGCTACCTACTGAACTACAAAAGTTAGTGCTAAAAAATCCTTCCAATTGAATGCAGATTGTCATAAAGAATTTTGATTTTTCTCAAAGGTCTTAGCTAGCTACTGAACTACAAAAGTTGGTGCTAAAAAATCCTTCAAATTGAATGCAAATTGTCATAAGGAATTTTGATTTTGCTCAAAGGTCTTAGCTACCTACTTAACTACAAAATTTGGTGCTAAAAATCCTTCCAATTGAATGCAAATTGTCATAAAGAATTTTGATTTTGCTCAAAGGCACTTACAATTTAGAAGGATTGTAGAAGAATTCCCCAACCATGTTGAATTATTCTTGTGACAATTTCTGTATAGTAAAAAATGTCAAATTAATAGAGTTGTGACATATAAGAATAATAAGTTAAAACTAACTTTAAATATATTTCTTAGAAGTTTAAATAATATTGAGGTTGAAATATATTTCTTAGAAACTTAATGGATATGAGATTAAAATGAATATATATTAATTCATTTGGACTATTTTAGTTTTCTATTCATCATTTTTTATACTTATTCATTCATCCAATTAAGTTAAACTTTTTATTTATTTGAAGAATTATTTTCAATTTGATTGTGCTATTTTCATATTAACAACAAAGTTAATTAATTAATAGATTGAGATTGCACTTTTCATTTTTAACCATCTATCCACCTTTCTTTACACATTTTTGAAGACTGCTAATAAACCTCTCCTTAACACATTTTTGAAACAATTGCTAATTTATTAGGGATTTTTGAAGCCATTGCTAATTTATACCCCTAGAATCAGCGTTCCTTCGAAGTAGGAAATCACTATAGCCTAAGGCAGCGAAGTAGGAAATAAGAGTAGCCCAAAACAACGTTGCAATAATGTATTATACGCTTCCGCAACGTTCACTTGCCTTGGGGTTGCGGTTAGTTCTATTCAAATTTCAAATGGGAATGGGGACGCCATTCCATTTCTCCAGGCACTTGAACAACGGTTCCACCGCCTTTCCTTCGTTGATAGCAACGAACACCTTGTCGAAGTCCTCGCCGGGAGAGCGGCTATTGGTGCCCACCAGCAACGAAGTCCCCAGCTCCACTCTCACGAACTCGTACAGCGGATAAGAGCGGCAGTCCTTGATTCTGTTGGGAACGAGAGCGGTGCCCTTTTCGCAGGCGGCCCTCCTCTCTTGAACCCCGGCAACGATTTGCGCTTTGAGCTCCTCTTCGAATGCCGGGATTCTGGTCAGGATTGAAGCATCGTTGTCGGTTTTATTTTCGAGCGCGTGTTCTAAAAGCACTTGGCGGAGCTTAGTGGTGAGGACGGAGGTAGCGCTGCAGGGGTTGTCGATGTAGGAGAAGACAGCTTCCAGATCGACGACCTTGAGGAGGTCCTTCTCGCAAAAGCGAGAATTGAGGAGCTCTCCTCGGGATCCCACAACGAGGGTCTTCTTGAAAGTTTGTCCTACAGCTTGTCGGACTGTGCCCTGCAGATTTTCTTCCAGGTGTCGTAGGTCAATGGCCTGGCAGAGCGCCACGAGGTACGTCGAGGTCATGAGCTTCAGGATCTCGACCGCCTGGGCCGTCATGCGAGCTGAGATGAGGCCGAGGGAATTGACGTCCTGGTTGTGTTGCTCGGCGCTTTGGACGTGTGTTGTCACCGGATTGGCAAGGAATTGGAGCTCTGAGGTATACGCGGCCATGGCGATCTCGGCACCCTTGAAACCGTAGTCCAGGCTGGGGTCGGGTCCACCGCTGAGATTCGATGGGAGACCGTTGTTGTAGAAATCATTGACGAGCTCCGACATCTGTGCAAACATGAGCTTTCCCACCGCAGCGAGAGCCAGGCGTGCGTTGTCCATGGCGACGCCTACAGGTGTCCCCTGGAAGTTGCCACCGTGGAGCGCCTTGTTGCGGGCAGCGTCTATGAGGGGATTGTCGTTGACGGAGTTGATCTCACGCTGCACCATGTGAGTCGACGCACGTATCACCTCGATCTGCGGACCAAGCCACTGAGGGGCGGTGCGCAGAGCGTAGCGATCCTGCTTGGGTTTTGACAACGCGTCTGCCTCGTGGTGCTTGGCTGCGGCAGCCTTCATGTATGAGCTGCCTTCTAGGAGGTGCTCCATGATCGCAGCCGCCTCGATCTGACCCGGGTGGTGCTTGAGCCGGTGTGTGAGATGATCAGTGAACTCCGGATTCCCTTGCATGACTTCGCAGAACATTGCCGACAGCACCTCCGACAGAAGCGCGACCACGTTGGCATCGAAGAGCACCGTAGCCGCCAGAGCCGACCCGACGGCCGTCCCGTTGACAAGCGCTAGTCCTTCCTTCGGCCGTAGCTCAAATGGCCCATTCTCCACCCCGGCTGCGGCTAGCGCTTCGGCCGCTCCGAGCTCCGTCCCGTTGGCAGTCACGGCTCTCGCATTCGACCGCCCCGTCAACAGACCTGCTATGTACGACAACGGCACTAGGTCCCCGGACGCCGTTATGGTACCTCGCAATGGCAGCCTGGGCGTAATTCCAGCATTCAATAAGCCACTCATGGCTTCTAGAATCCCCCAGCGGATCCCCGAGTAGCCTTGCAGCAACGTATTCGCCCGCACCAGCATCGCCGCCCTCGTCGTATCTCGAGGTAGTGAGTTCGAATCACCGCAGGCCCCGAATATCCCAGCATTGAGGAACCGAATCAGCTCCTTCTGCAGCGCCTCACCCTGGCGCGTACGCCTATGCGACGTCGCGCCGAACCCCGTAGTAACGCCATAGCTGTCCGTCCCGTTCGCCATACTGTCCATCACCCAATTACTGCTCTCATCAACGCGAGCCTTCGCGCCGGTCTCGAGTTCGACTCTCACGGACCCCATTCTTCTGGCGACGGCTGCCACTTGGGCAATCGTGAGACCGGATCCCTGGAGTCTGACGACCGGGGCACGAAACTCCTCCACCATTCGTTTCACTTCATCAAAGTGAGATCCCTTCATGGACTCGGCTGCGGCTTCCCAATTCAGTGGATCGTGCAAAGACGACACTCTGCCATTTCCCGCACAGAATTTCACTTCGCCTGTGATTCCTTGGGGCGCCATTTTCACTTTAATTCAACAAACAAATAATTCACTTCACGATTCAAATTTCGCACAATGAACTTCAGGATTCGAGCGCAATGAATCTCAGAAGTGGAGCCAAATGCGAATTGCGTTGTCGCTGAGAACCCGGGGGTATTTATAACACTACTTTCTCAGATATCAAAAATGTAAACGCTGTGGGTTTCGTTGAGATTTCATGATGACCGTTCTTTTCGTGCGCTGCTGAGACACGTATAGATATGCAAGCATTACTAAGGCGAAAGCGCTGGAACATTACACGTATAGAATTTCGGAACATTACACGTATAGAATTTCGGAACATCGTTTTCTTAAATGTTTAACAATTTTCGGAAGTGGAGTTCAACGCGGAGAGGGCCACATTTTTCGGTTGGCATTATCCATTAAAAACTTAAAATAATTTTAACAAATTAAAGTAATTTTCATGACGATTGCATACAGAAAGACCCTGACTTTTCAAAGAGGGTAATCGACTCAGAAGCAGGTATATGCGGTATATGTATGGAATGGAATCTAAAAGAATGTACTCTTTTTTATTAATGAAAGAAAAGCGTTGTTTTGGTTTTGAAAGAATATATGAAGAATCTACTTTGAATAATATTATTATATGATTTGTGAAACTTTTCACTCTCATTTCTTTTTTATGAAACTTGCTATTCTCAGCTTGCTTTTGGTGGTGTAAGATACATGCAAAATTTATTTATGATAATTTAGATAATAGTTAATATGTTTGAAGCAGTTATTTTTATTTTTTAAATTAATATTTATATATATATTATAATAAATTTTTAAGTGGAAGTTTATAACGTAGTTGACGATGGTTATGTTATGAAGTATTATGTAAACTATGAAATTCAATGTTCAAACCTTCTATCTTTTAATCTAACAAAAAATAATCTCTTAAATGACAAGATATGTATAATCTTTAATACTTGATATGGTAAAATTAATGGACATTAAAAAATTGTAGTGTTATAGTAGTATTTCCAAAGGATAAACATTTGTATAAAGGTTAAATTTTTTATTAGATAAGTGGCATTTAATGGTTAAGAGTACATGTTTTCTTTTAGAAGATATTCTAGGTTTGAATTTAGAGTAGGGTAGGATATGTACACCTTTGTATACTTAAGCAGTCAAATCGTTGTGTAGAGAGCATCACTTGCCCACAAACTAGGGAGTCTCATATATTAATTCCGTATCTAGCTAGGTCACGACCCTAAAATTGGAATATTATTATTATCATATCAGAGTTTATATTGTGAATATAATAAAGAGAAGACATTAAAAGGACATAGGCATAGTGAGTTGCGATATTGTTATATGCACTTTGTACTTCATATAGAAAAGTAAACCCTTGTTTGATGAACAATACATGGTAACAATATGTACTCTTTTCTTGGCATTATTTCTTCACAATGTGGTTGTCATACACATGGTGATGTTCAAATGCTAGCATTGTTGCTTCCAAAGTGTACCGTTCTAGCATTGAATAAAATATGTCTATCCATGTCGATTAACCACCTTGGATTAATGAGCAAATATTTTTATGTAAATAAAGATGTGTGACGCATATAAATTTTTTCTATGCAATTTTTTTATTATTATTGCTACATCCCATATGGACAAAATAATCATAACAAGATTTTCAACATTATTTAAAACATATACTAAACTTTGGGATTGGTGATATAGGGACATCCTTGAAATTGCTAATTTTACATCATTCTAAATAAGTATGATATGAGCAAGCATAATGTGGGCAAGCACAACACAAGCTAGAGTTATACAGATGAATATAACAAAATTGCACATCATAAAGGCTATAACATGGATAGAATGGATGAAAAAAATAAAAACTTAGTTTAGGCAAAAATAAAGGAGGCATGTGATGGTTAGAGGAGCATGTGCATGTGGAAAGGTGAATTCATGTTTATTGGGACTGATTCGAGCACATGTGAGAAGAAAAACACATAATAGACACATGAAAATTAATGAAGTGTTGAAATTTGGGTAGTTGTGGGATGAATTTCCCATAGGAACCCAACTACCCCAACAAAAGCCCCAAAGAAGAATTCAAATTGTATAAAGGAATTATTATTAATATGTGGGCAAGCAATTATTAAAGAGGAATATATTTAATTATTATTTTGCACAAAATTTGAATAATTATTTCCCTCAAAAAGTCTTGGTCGATTTCACCTTTGAAGCTATCTTGAATGTATACAAAAAGAGGATTGATCCATTTCCAAATAGTGAATTCGATTACACACGTCCTTGCTATATACTATGTGATTTGCTCTCCATACAAAGACACGATATATAACTTATGTGGTTTGCATAAGCTTAACATTGGCTGGCATTATTTTTATGAGGCTCACATTCCTTAGAATGGTTCATAGACTTAATTCTGAGATTGCTAAGTTTCGGTATTTTAACTTCAATGGCTCACTTATATAACAGAGGCTCTGGCTCGCATTTCTCTGACATTATAGTGGCTTGCATACATGATGATGGCTAGCATACATGATGACGACTTTCATACATGATGATGTCTTGCATATATGATGATGGCTCACATACATAATGATGACTCTCATACATGATGATGGCTCACATACATAATGATGACTCTCATACTATAACAAATGTGATGTTTAATATGATAGTGATATGATAACACATATCTTGGGATTGTTTCGTTCAATTCACAAAACGAAGTTGTGAACTCACTAGGGTTGGACCTAGGAGGTCTGATATGACTATTGTATCTCACTCATTGTATTTTGTATCTCAGCTAAACAATTGTTGAATATCTAATAGAAGAAGAATCTAGTTGGGGTTTCCCCCTTGTGGGGTTTTTCCCTGGTCTCTAACCAAAATCCTGGTGTCTCTATTGTGCATGCTTTTCTTCTATTGTTCTTTGCAGTTCCACTTCTTTGTTGATGTTATTATTCTCTCTGCATAATTGCTACAAGTATTATGGGGTGGATGTAATATGTAAATGATGAAAAGTTTTAAAAACGCAATTATCTACAACAAAGAACAATATAGCCCTAAAAATTAACATGGTATCAGAGATGGGCTGAAGAAAAGTCATTAAGATCACCCATGTGAAGACACCTGTGATGAAGTTCACAATCAAAGTAGAGTGAAAGCGATGAAGATGGAAGAGACCTAAAATAATTCTAGGGTTTGAAGGAAATCCTAGGGAGACTTTGTTCTTATAAATGAATGTTAAGGGTTTGGGAGAAACCCTTGAAGTGATATTGGATATGGCCTAGATTCTATAAGCATAGGAACCCTAGTGTGAAGCAAAATTTTCATAATCATTGAGAAGCCATTGATTTATTCAAGTACCTATGACAAGTTTAGAGAAACCCTAGATGGGTTAGTCTCCCAATAAGGAGATGGTATAATGCAGATCCCTTCATTTATAGCCAGAATTGAAAGGATATGGAATGAGAATAAAATTGGTACTTAAGAGGATGCATTTCTTCTGAAGATGACATTGTCATATGGTTGATGGACCATGGTGACTCATGGAGGCATGATCAAGAGGGAGTTGGTAACTTCTTACAATCCTTATAAAAGATAAGTACTTTAAAAGTCTTATGTTATTTCTTTGCAATGTTGTTCTTATAGATTTATCATTTTAGTCTATTGTTATTCTTCATGCATGAATATTTGAATGATTCTTTCACTAACTTTTTGGATGAGGATGTGATCAAGGAAAGAAGACCCTGATGATTATCATGATGAAAATTAGTGTAGGAAGAGTAAGCTCCAAGAGGGAGTTAGTGCAGGATAATAAAGAATCCACTCTCATATCTAGAGAAGAAATATAGTCCCACCTCATTAACATGTACAACTTCATTATGCTTATTTAATTTGCTATTATTTCTCTTGCTCTAGTTTTGGGGTCTACAGGTATATGAATATGAGGAACAAGTCCTCTATATCGATATTGAGAAGGATGTAGAGCCATCCTTTGAATAAAATGGCAATGGTTAAGAGCCTAGACCTTGGAGGAAGGATCTCTTCCCTCAAGGTAATAACTATGATTAAAGAGGCTTCCTATTCAGAGGGAGTACATTGCCATGTAACAATCAAATGAGATGTTTTGAGATAAGGAGAAGATGAGAGTTGTATGCCCTTTATACAAGGACTATCATAACGACAAATATGCTACAATGTCAGATGCTTCCGTTATATTAAACAAGAATAAAGAAATTGCTCTCAACAAGAGAGGTCTATTATGAGATCTTGGTTCCCATTATCGAATGCATTATTATCATATGTATGTGAAGTTTGTTTCCTCCATGATGTACTTAAGGAATAAGTGTACTTGGAGCTACCTCAAGTCTTTGAGGCACATAAGAAGAGATTCACGATTTAAAATTGGAGAAAGTCCCATATGGACTCTAGTAGGTCCTCCAGATTTGGAATGCTTGGATTGATAAACATCTGATGCAGACTCCAATCACTCTTTATGTTTGAAGGTATGCCTTTGATATTTGGTTTCATATATGCTAATAATTTAGTTTTTGATAGGATCAGATCATCTAGATGTTTAGACCCAGAGGGAGTTAACCTCTTAGCCCATATGATAAAGTACTTAAGATTAGAAGTATAATAGAGAGATGATGAGGATTTCCTTAAGGGAAGTTTATTGTTTGAAACTTGGCATGATGGATTATAATAAAGCAGTTGAGAGAGACTTCTGTTCAAATTCAGATTTGATCAATCACATGATAAACATACATCCACATGGATCTTTTCCTTGCAACATGTTTATTGAGCCAGATAGAGCATGGACATGTATATTGGGCTGTTGCTAAACATGTGCTGAAATATTTACATGAAACTATTAATCATGGACTGAGGCACACTACCCAAATTTGTAGATATTATGGTGTAGATTTGCAATTACTCATGAAGTTTTAATCAAAATCACAAGATATAAACCTACTCTACTTCTCTGTGGAATTGAATTCAAAATTTAGAACATCAATCACAAACATGTAATAAGAGATGACACAGATGCATATATTATTTTTTCCAGGGGAAAGAACTTTTATAAAAACCCCTTGTCTTCTTGCATTAATTTGATTAATAGATATGTATTACAATTGATTTTCTTAACTGAGCACAACATGCAAGTGAATAACCTATCTATCTACTCACTGAGAAGCTCTGACCCAGACTTAGTCAATTTATGCCTTTGCTTGAGACCTTATTTTCTTGGGCAAATCCTTTAGGCGCCTATTATTTAGGAATTTCTCCAAAATGGATTGCGCAATTCCCAAGGTTGATCATCTGACAGCACGCAACACATGTACACTCAAGACTAGTCTACAACTAATGTTACACTACCTTGGAATCTCCACCACAGTTGGGGAACTTGAATTATTTGCATGCAATAGCTATTTTGCGTTGGTGGATCAGTTAACTGGATGATCCCTGTGTTTGAATGAAGTCCCACTGCACAACTAACCTTCCACTAGTTCCTCCAACAGTTGGAACTAGTTTAACTGAAAATAACTTGAGATAAATGATTTTTTTGCTACAAATTAGCAATCACAAATGCTTAACTGAACTATAACTCCTTCAACTCTAATTTACTGAGTAAACTGGGTTACAAAAGCCATGCCATACAAGTTAGCTGCATCCAAGTTGTCTGTTGATGTGGAAATTCAAATTTTCTCAATTTAATCAAGGCAAAATCAAATTGAGAATTTCTAACTGCATTTTTCAACTCTCCCTCTCAGCAAGAAAGGGATTTTCAACCACCCCTATCTTACACCTATGGAACTCGAACATACCTCTTGACAAGGACTTTGTCAATATGTTAGCATCTTGTTCCTCTGTCAGAATGTATTGTAGAAACATTATTCTCCTCTACACATAGTCCATCAAATGGTGATACTAGATATCTATATACTTGGATTAACCGTGACATATAGGGTTCTTAGAGATCTTGATGCAACTCGGATTATCACATTAGATCATAGTTGGATCCATCATCTAACCAAATAGTCCAATAAATATATTTCTCATCCATATTTCCTCACCTGTCGCTTGACTTGCAACTGTGTATTTTGGTTCTACCAAGCTGAGTGCCACAGATCTTTACTTCCTACTGTACTAGGAAACCATTGTAGAACCAACACTAAAAATTCCACCTGATGTAATCTTTTGTTTTGATGGACTCCCCACCCAATCTGCATCTATGAAGCCACACAAATTCACTCCCTCTATCTATTTGTACCATAGTCCAAACTGGTTAGTGCCTCTGAGGTACCGTAAAACATGCTTAGTTTCCTTCCAAAATAATTTCCTTGAGAGACAAACAGTTCCCCATCGCTTTTGTAGTATCTCATTTGAATACTTTCCTTGAGAGACAAACAGTTCCCCATCGCCTTGCATACTTCCAACCCAAGGACGCAGTGCATGAGACCCATGTCCTTCATTTCAAATTCCCTTGCAAGTTCCTCCTTACAAGATCTGATCAACTGCTCATCACCAATTAAAATTAAATCATCAACATATAAGACAATAATAAGAAATTTACCTTATACCAAGATATGATATGATAGAGGTTTGCATCCGCTTCACTTTTGGTGAAGCCTAAACCGAAGAGATAAATATTGATCCTGGTGTACCAAACACAAGGTGTTTTTTTGAGACCATACAATGCTCGCTTGAGTCTGCACACATGAGACTCTTAATAAAATGTATTAAAACCTTTTGGTTGCTTAATGTACACCTCCTCCTCAATAAATCCATTGAGAAATGTTGTTTTCACATCCATCTAGTGGGTCATCCATCCCATCTGCGTAGCCAGTGCAAGAATTGATCTAATGGATGAGTACCTTGTTACAGGAGCAAAGGTCTCCTCATAGTCAATTCCCTCAACTTGATAGTACCCCTTGGCCACAAATATGGCCTTATACTTCCCTATTCTTCCATTTGCCACATGCTTAACGTTGAATATCCATCTCGAACCCACAACTGATTTATTTGCCAGTCTTGGTACCACTTCCCAAACATTGTTCTTTACGATGAATTAGTATTCCTCCACCATTGCTTCAACCCATACAGGTTTCTCTACTACTTCATTGAAAGAGGATGGAATAGTCTCTACAAGCTCAGTCATTAGAGCCATGTAGCCAGTGTACCAATAATGTGACCTTCTCTTCCTATGAAAATTTGAAGGAGCTCCCACATTCTCCCTTGCATCCTGCACAAGTCTATCAACTTCCCTGGTATGTTTTCTTCCTTCTCTAGATGGTTCTATCGGATTTAATGTCTCCACTCTCTACTCCTCTACTTGTGGCTGCTCCACAACTTCCTGAGGCTCCTCCTTTGGAGCTAAAAGCTCCCCTTCTAGTGGGATCTAAAGCTCCCTCTCAAGAGAGAACAATGTAGCTTTCTCCTCATTAAACTTTACATCCCTTCACATGACTGTCATTATGAAGGAAGGGAAGTACACATGGTAGTTGTTAGGAGTTTCTTTGTAACCTACAAATACCCCCAACTCTGCTGTCGAATCAAGCTTCTTCCTTGATTCTTTGGAGACATGATAGTAAAAAAAGGATCCAAAAATACTGAAGTGTGACACATCCCACTTTCTCCCCAAGAAAACCTCCTCCAAAGTAATCATGCCAAAAATCCAACGAGGACTCTGGTTATGCAAATACACTGTTGTGTTTCATGCCTCAGCCCACAAATGCAAAGGTAGGCCTTATTCATGTAACATTTCCCTTGCTTCTGTCACAATGCTATGGTTCTTTTTCTCATCCACCCCATTCTGTTGTGTCTTGTGGGGTGCTTTCAACTCTCATCGAATGCCTTCTTTCACACAAAGTTTTTTAAATTCATTTGATGCATACTCACCTCCATTATCGCTTCTAGGAGGATTCACCTTCTTGTTGGTTTCTTTCTTAACTAGTGCCTCGAATTCTATGAAATTAGAGAATGTCTCATCTTTATTCTGCATGAAGAAGATCCAACACTTCTGTGAGAAATCATCAATAAAAGTGACAAAATATTTGTGTCCGACAGTGGAGGTTGTCGAGAAAATTCCACGCACATGAGAGTGGATCCTTTCTAGGACTAGATGTGCTTTGTTGTCCCGATAATGGAACACATATTTTGTGTGCTTCCCCAAGGTACATCCTTTTAATACATCTTACTTCTCAAAGTGCTCCTTTGGGGAGGCTAATGGTTATTTTCCACATAAGATTCAAGGCACCATGATGAAAATAGCCAAGTATTATGTGCCAAATTTCACCCGCATTATGGCCTTGCACTTTCTCCTCCTCAATGCTTAATGCAGCACAATCTTCCAGTTCTAGCTTATACAAGTTATTCACATGAACCCCGATCTGCTTCACCTGTCCCACGACTATGTGTTGTAGGAATGATTTTAGTTTGCTGAAGATCACATCATAACCATGGTCTTCCAAAACTACGATAGAGATGAGATTTTTCTTTAGGCCTGGAATGAACAAGACATCCTTGAGTCTGAGAGGGGATCCTGACTCCCTCTAAAAGGTGACTGTACCAATCCTGGTCACATTGTACATTTCTTCATCCCCTAGCTCGATGTGCATCTGCAAATATTTCTCCTCTAGGTCACTAAAAAAGTCTCTGCACCCTGTCATGTGGAATGAGGCACTAGAGTCCAAGTACCACACGCTCCCCATCATTGTGTTGGCCATGCATGCAATAAGGGTAAATTCAAGCTTGAATTGTGAAGCCAAGGATTCATTTGTTGCTCCTCCCAAGGTCTTCTTGCTTTCCTTTTTGTGTGGTCACTTCATGGAATAGTGCCTGAATTCATGACAATGGAAGCATTTAATTTTGTAAAAATATTTCTTCTTGCCCCCTTGGTTGGATTCTAGTTTGGTTTTATATTTCTTCCATTTTCCCTTATGTCCCTTTTCAACTAATGCAAAGTTTTCTTCATCCTCACCCTTGGATGAAGTTCCATATTTGGTATTCCACCTTATTTCTTCCAATACCAAATCAAACCATAAGCATTCCCAATTCAGTAATTTCTCCCTCCCATTCACCGAATCTTTGTAGCTATGCCAACTCTTCAGAAGACCTAGAAGGACTAGTTTTACCAACTCATCATCTGAAGTAGTAACACCAACTCCTGTAAGCTCATCAAGAACTTGTGTGAACTTGCTTAGATACTGCTGAATAGTTTCATTATTTTGCATCTTGATATTTCAAAGTTTATCCTTGAGCTCTAGCTTCCTGTGGTCATTACTATTCCGAAACAAATTCTTTAGTGCCTACCACATTGCATAAGGAGTTTCTTTCCCATGGAGATTGGTGACAATGTGGTCCCATACTCCCTCCAATATTATTCTCCTCACCTTGGCTACATATTTCTTTCACTGAGAAATGTTCTAGGTATCAAATTTTGTTGGTTTTGCAACATCTCTCTTGATGTATCCTAGCAATCCATTGTCATTCAATATCGCCTCCATGTGATCCTTCCATGTGATGAAATTAGAGTTGCCTTCCAAGGCATACTGTAGCCTCATCCCTTTAAAGGTCATCTTCTCAGCTCTAAAGATATCCTGCTACACTGAACTAGAAATTTGATTCTCCTGAGAAATAACTTTGAAATTCCTACTCTAATGTGAACCCTACTCTAATACCATGTAGGAATGATGGTGTAGATTTGCAGCTTCTCATGAAGTTTTAATCAAAATCACAAGACACATACCTACTCCAATGCTCTGCAGAATTCAATTCATAATTTAGAACATCAATCATAAACATGCAATAAGAGATAATGCACATGCACACAACATTTTTTCCATGGGAAAGAAATCTGCTAAAAACCCCTCGCCTACTTGCATTAATTTGATGAAGAGATATGTATTCTAATTACTTTTCTCAACTGAGAACAACCTGTAAGTGAATAACCTATCTCTCTGCTCAGTAAGAAGCTCTGGCCTAGACTTATTCAATTTATTCCTCTGCTTGATCCCCTATTTCCTTGCACAATTCCCTGAGAAATTAGGCCCCTATTATTTAGGAATTTATCCAAAATGGATTGCACAATTCCCAAGTTTGATCATCTGACTGAATGCAACACTTGTACACTTAAGACTAGTCTACAATTGATGTTACACTACCTTGGAATCTCCACCACAGCCGGGGAACTCGAATTCTATGCATACACTAGCTATTTTAGGTTGATTGATCAGTTAACTAGATGATAACTAAGTTTGACTGAAGTCCCACTGCACTTCACATCTACAACCCTCAATATTTTTCCTTACCTGCTAGAACTACGCAATGCATAGAAGGCCCAACCTCCCTTGGCATCCAAAACTGCACAGATGCTTCCTCCAGTGTCCTTCCCTCAACTAGAACTCACTACCTCCAGAAGTTACAGAGTTCTATCCCTCAAGCCTCTCAGCTTCCCAATCCCCCTTGCCTCCTAAAACTGTGTAGTTTGTCCTCCTAGGTCCCCATCCCACAACAACCACTACTTGCTTGAACTGCATAATTTTTTTCCCTCAGTGGGCATTGCACAAATTGTTCCCTCAGTGGGCACTACGCAAATTGTTCCCTCAGTGAGGACTATGCAAAAATTTCCCTTAGTCTGGCCTGAGCTGCGTAGTCTCAGTGATCAAGCCTGACCCTTGGCTGCTTGAACTGCACAATTGTGCAGTCACTGGGCCTTCCCCCTGACCCATTACACAGTGCCGACCTAGTTCATGAATCCAAGTGCTCTATCCTAGGCTAGGGGTTTCAAACTGATGTCATCTCATCATGGGTGAGTTGCAGATGTAGGTACTCTCTCACACTACGGCAAGATGATAAAGAAGGAGATGAAGAAGGACGACATACTAGATGAAACTCAAGGAGCTGAGGAGAAAAGATAATCATTAGATAAGAATATCAAGAAACCCAGGGGTATTATAGAAGATCGAGACTACATGAAGACTCCATATGATTCACAACCCTTTAGAGGGTAGGTATGAAAAACAAAGCACATCTTTCATGAAATAGAAATACACCTCTTAGCATAGTATGAAGGACAACTTACATCGTTATGTCTTCAATGAAATGTATGGTTGCAAACACTAAAAGTCAATCCATGTTTTTTTGCTAAGTGTTTCATTCCCATTTGCATGTTGGGATAACTGTCATATTTTGGCCTATTTGACCGATATGTAATATTGTGATCCTTTTCTGGTGGTTTCAAAGGTTGGTATTTGTGTATACACATTTTCCTAGCCATGTAAACACCTATCACGTTCATACACAAAGTCTTGAGCACTGTCGCACAAGTGTTGTCATGGTCATCCTAAAGTCTATCTCAAGTGTCACACTTGTTGCTTCTTGTTATGAGACACTCACACAGAGGGTAATGCTTTGCTGGCTACTCTAGTGGTCTATGTTGTCATGTTTTTGAATTATGTTGAGTACGTGATCATAAGTTCAAGTTCATAAGGAATATATCTTCCTCCTGCACTTATCCATTTTCAGAAAATCTCCCCGATCGAGCAACTCAACTTCACTGGGCCCCGACTGAGTTGCACACTATAAAGTCTCAACCCTCATTGATGTGACCTTGTTGCCTGGAACTATACAGTGCATAGCCACTGTCCTCTAGGGTAGTTGTACTGCACAATTCCAGAGCCCAACGCCCTTCCTAGACCCCAAGAATTACAGATTTATGCCTCCCATCCTGCCTTCAACTGTGCACTTCGTACTTTCAGTCCTCAAGGTTTTCCCTTTCCTGCTAGAACCCCACAATGCATAGAGAGCCCAACCTCCCTTGGCCTCTAGAAATGTGCATATGTTTCCTCCAGTTCGCTTCCCTCAACTGAAGCTCACTGACCTTAAGAACAGAGTAGATTTGTCTTCCAGAACTCTCTGCTGCCCAGTCCCTGTTGCCTATGAAAAATGCACAGAGATGACCTCTCAATGCCTCATCCCACATTAACTATTGTTGGCTTGAACTGCGCAATCCTGACTCCTAGTGGCCATTGCGCAATTTTCCCCCTAGTGGGGACTGTGCTGAAAAGTTCCTTAGTCAAGCCTGAGTTGTGCTCTGTGCAATCTCAGTGATCAAGCTCTCTCCTTGTCACCTAGAACTACAAAAAACATTGTTAGCCCCTTAATTTTCTCTCTTTTGGCCATTTTCCCCTTCCTAAATTATAACCATTTACTGCTATTTTACCTCTCTTATACACCCTCATGTTGCACTAGTCCAAGAACGATGACATATTTTGTATGAACTTTATATTTCATATTTTTAACTTAACTTAGCATTAATTATTTATTTATTACATGATTTCTTGCTTATAATCACTCTTGTAACTTATCGATATCTCCAATGTTTATTTGTTAGTCAAGTGCTTACCGTGATCGCTGATCCTAGTGCAGGATCAGATCTTGCACTAGTGCTAGCACAGTGAATCCTTGCAATGGATCTGGACCTCCTTGATCACCGCCTCGTTTTGTGCAGCTTCAGCCATGACAGCAGGATCAATATAAAGGCAGTTGAGCTTTAGCCACGATAGCAAGATCGACCCAAAGGCAACCAAGATTGAATTATGAAGAACGAATAGCTGGAGATTGGCTACGGCCAGTTTTGTTGAACTGCCTAATTTTGAAGGATGAGAAGCTAAATTCTGCATATCGGTTATGTAATTGGTTCAATAATCTTGTTGGCCTTCGGTCAAAGATTTATATAATGAATAATGTAAATAGGACGAGATAGTTTTTTGATAGAATTTTGTATAGAACAAAGATATAGCCAGACAGGCAGTAACAGGCTTGTATTTTGTTATCCCCCGAATTTGGGCTGGACTATGTATTCAGACATGTATTTGCCTCAATGAATTAATAAGAAGGGAGCTCCACCTCATGTTTTATAAATCGTATTTTTTTGTTTGAAAGCTGATGAATTGATAAAGTACTAAGCAACGTTTCTATTTGAAAGGGAAACGCGTTGGTTGGCTAGGGCCCAGCCAACCCAACATATTTACCCTATTTCCTGTTTCTTGTAATTTATGTTTATATTGTCAAGTGTGATTTAATTTCAAGCACACACATTCCTATTTTAGTGAAAGCGGATCCAATGTGTGAAGTAGTTAAAATTCCTTTTCCTGCACCTGATTTTGGATTGGCTTTCCCGCCTGGTCCAAGTGGGAGGAATAAACCTGCACCATTGCATGTTGGTGTGTTATTCCTTTTTCTGCACCTGATTTCGAAATGGTTTTCCCGCCTGGTCCAATAAGGAGAAATAAACCTACACTAGTGCACGTTGGTGTGCTATTTATTTTTTGCAGTTCTGTTTGGTTGGTTTTCCTCTCCTGGTCCAGGCAGGAGAAATGAACCTACACCAGTGCATGTTGGTGTGATGCAGTAAGCCTTTCTAGTTTACATCTCACAATTTTCTTGCTTTCATTAAATACTTTATAATAGGATAAATTATATGGATTATTTCTTTATTTCTGCACTCTGTCAAAATCAGAAACATTCATTTTCTATGTGTGCAATTTGATTTCACAGTATAATAACACTTGCAGTAACTAAGCACTTATTTTAAGAATTGAATGCTAAGTGCAAGAAGCTTTGATCTAGTGCAAGAACTAGTTTCTTTCCATGGGATCTGAGTGCTTTGAACCTGAAAAAGTTCAAGCCCTTACAGGAAGTAAAACGCTCTTAGTAAAGACACCATTTATACGCTCTGCATAAAACTTTGTTCCTGCACTAGTGCAAGTAGACTGCGATAGTGCAGGACAGATTAGTGCATGAAGGAAATCTCTACATAAGCAGGTTTGAAGGGCCCATCTAATGAGACTGCTAAGTGTCTCTGCTAAACAAAAACACACACTCAGTAGTTAATCAATAGTTAGCTAGAGTGATTGCCCCTTTATTTCTAAATCCCTTTTTCAAATGCATTCTTCCTTGCTCCAGTCCTAGATTATTTTGATGGTTCAAGTTGCCTTTTTCTCTTTTTAGTTTGATTCTGCAACCTTTCCTTTAAAGAAAGTAGGGATTGACATTAGAAATATTCATACCATCTTTGGCATTGCCTGTGCTTCGTCTCTAAGTTTACGAATCCCCCGAGTTGACAATTTAAGTGTTGAGGAGTTTGCTTAAGTGTAATTCCTACATCCAACATTTTGGCACCGTTGCGAGGGAGGTGATTTGATTTGGTAAGAATTTTCTGATTATACAATAGAGGTAATTTTTCCTTTATTTTTGCAGTATTATTGGAAAATCTTCTTTGAAGGAATTTTACTAGTGTTGATTGATTTCTGACAACATTTTTTACTAGAAGTTGTTTGTCATTTTTCTTTCTTTCTTGAAATGAATGCCTAGAAAAGGTAGGGGTTCAAAGCCCACTAAGGGCCGAAAGAATTCTGAAGACAGTTCTCATATTAGGTCTTCTTCTATGAGAAGGAAGCCCAATCCAATTCAAACCCATCACGCAGGAACAATCCACATAGATTCTAGTGACAACAGCTCAGGTGTGGTTCAGTCTGTTGGGAGCAAAATAGAAACAATGGCAGACCATGAAGATCATGTGGAAGGGAGTGGTGAAAGCCAGGTAAGTGGGGAACAATCCACTTTTGTGTTTCCAACTTTGGACCCCGATACTGTGGCACAAATGAAGAATATTCCACCATTAGCTCTCCCTCATTTCCTTGGTAAAGTTCATGAAGATCGTGACTCTTTTTTATTCGAGTCTGATATTCTGTGTAGAAGTTATGATTATTCAACTAATGCTAAGAAGCTAATATTATATCTTGTTACTCTCAAGGACTCAGCTTTACACTGGTTTATGGGGTTAGGAGGAAACACTATAGCCTCTTGGGATTAGATGAAGAGAGTGTTTTTGTCTACATATCAAGAATATTGCAAAACTCGGGACATGTAGGATGAGATTTTTACAATCATACAGGATGATGATGAAACTCTAAAGGATTACCTAGAAATATTTTTGTATATTTTACAAAGGTCAAAACTTAAGCTTGATTCCAGTACTATTAGAACCTTGTTCTTAAGAGGACTTACTGATAATGCTAGAAATAATTTAAATCTGTTAGGACAAGGTGATATTTCTCAGCAAACTTTTGAACAAATTTGTGATTATGCAGGAAATTTTCAAGAAATCAATATAGATCCGGTAGAGGAACTCGAAATAGAAATAGAAAAACCAAATCTACTAATGCTATGATTATTGGACTAGAAAATAAAATGGAAAACATGAAAATTGATATAATGAATATTGTTACCAAACAGTTGGACTCTTTAAAATTTCAGCAAAAACTCATGAAGGAACAAGAGTCATTAAGTATTTTCTGTCCTAAACATAGAGACAAGCATCCTCCTAAAGAATGTCCTCTTAATTTGAAAGAAACTAATAAGTGTGCTATTTGTGCAAAAGACCATGTCACAGAAAAATGTCCCTCTATACCAGGACTTAAAGTTGTATTTACAGGGGGACAACCTGAAGCTGAATACTTGTATGCTATGGAAGCAAAAAGAAATTGGCCTCAAGTAGGTGCAGGTATGGCTCCTGAATTTTCTCCACACTATTTTGGTTATAATTCACATGCATATTCTTATCCTAACACTAATCGGTAGTGGTAGTATGGGAACCAATATCAACATGGGCAGCCTTCTCAACCATGGCAACAAGGTTGGAGAGGGCTAACTCATTCTCCATATTCCTACCAGCCACCCATGCAATTTATCCATTACACCTTATTCAATGCCTCAACCTCCGAGTCAGTCTACTCCACCATTACCTTTACCTCCACCTTTTTGACCTCCTTAGTTGCATGCTCAACCTATGCCCAATCCTAACAATAATAAAGTAGCGAAAATGATCTACATAACAAACCCACCTTTATTCGAGTACCAGTCTATTCCAATTGGGGTTCATGATATTCAATTAAGATTGGGAAGGACTGTAACATCAGAAAATCAGAAGCAACCTAGAGTGATTTTTGAAGAGAAAGAAGAAGAGGAAACTCTTAATCATTCTCTGAAAGTTGTCACTAAGCAGCCCTTACTCCCTAAATCCTTTCCATCTTCTTTCAACTAGCCTCCCTTCCCAGAGAGGCTAGTAATGGAAAGAAGTGAGCCTATTTCTGAGACCAGCTTGGCATCGGAGCTTCGGAATCTTTTCATTAAGATACCTCTGCTTCAAGCCATCAAAGAGATCCCTATTTGTACCAAGATTATTAAGGAACTGTGTCTCAAGAAACCCGGGAGGAAGAGTTTGGAACCCCAAACCATTCAATTTGTTGGTAGGGCAGCAGAGTTGATGATGGGATGAGTGTCTATGGAAAAATATACTGATCCCGGAAACCCTGTTGTCTTAGTTTATATTGGTAATGTCCTTGTCTCTAATGTTCTTATAGACCTGGGGGTAGCCATTGATGTCATGACTAAGCAAACCATGGATCAACTTCGGTTATCTCATCTTTGCCCTACTCCCATTGTGCATGAATTAGCAGATAGATCTAAAATTAAGCTAGAAGGAGTATTGGACGATGTGATCATTTCATTATATTCTTAGGAATATCTTGCTGATTTCATTGTGCTTCAGCCAAAGTGTTAGCACCTAAATCCGCCTTAGGCTGAAAGAAGGCAAAATTCAGGGTAACCACAAACCACTCTCAGTCTGGTAGCTAGCACTACCAGAATAGGAGAGGGCTCTCTCCGAGTCACACTCAGTGAATAGATAAATGAAAAGGCCTGAGATGACTTACAGTGAAATATTGTTCTTCGGCTAGTAAGTGAATATGGATACAGGAAGCAATTTTTATGAATGACTGTGATTCTGGGATGGTATGGGACCAATGGACCGCAATGAATAGAGAATTTAATACAAAGGCACAGATTACTTCGTGAGGCAAGAGAGGTGGAGAGTCCAGCAATTTAGTTTGAAACAATGCGGAATGGAGAGATTGCTTAGGAGAGTGAAAAGGGCATAAGTACATGAATCCTTTTCAACAGAAGAAAGAACACTGAACATGAAATTTTCCCACAGGCAGAGCAATAAAATTGAATTCTACCTTATCTAACTTAGAAAATTTCACTGGAAA
>APFE030684538.1:0-12129 GCA_000404065.3 Pinus taeda | reverse complement strand
AATTATGCAACCCTAGCCACCATGGTTTTGATGTTTTTTGAGTGGTTGGTCTTATGAGTTTTGTGGCAATTGAACATAGCCAAGAACCACCATATCATCCATAAAATTTGATGAGAAAGCCATGATTTAGACCCTACCTAGAAATTTGGAGGAAAATTTCAATTAAATTCAGGCCTTTTAGCCCTATGCGCCGCGCCAGTGTAAATTTACACTGGAAAATTTCTCCCAGTGCACCGCGCTCCCTCTGTGCGCTGCGCCGTTTTGCAGGAGCCTTGTGGAGGCCTTCCCAATGTCCAAATTGGGTACCGGATAGCCTGTTGGAAAGGTCGTTGAGTCTACTTTCCAGACCAACTGGAATATTTCAATTTGGAGTTCAGTTGCCATGTCAACAATCAAATCTCTCAAGACTGATCAAAATATGCCAAATGAGGCTGCCTCAAGGAAGAGTACTGTTGCAGTAAACGTTTGAAGGTGTTCCTCAACTCAAAATGGAGCTCATGATAGCTCATTGGAAAGAGATTTTTGTCTAGTTATCATTTGACTCATCACAAACATCATTTGGCCAACCAAACTAGGAGAAAACTGGATTTTCCCAAGGTCACTTCAGAGGTGTATCAATTCTCCCAAGGCGATTGTATTTTTGACATTTCTCTAAAACCATGACACCTGTGTAAAAAGTGAAGGAGGCTTTTCTTCCTTGGTCAGTTTTGGACAAAAGACTCTCTCATTTTTCCCAAATTCATCTTTGATTTCTCAGAAACATCATTTGAGTGAAACCTATCTCGATGTGTGGGACAAGGGATTTGTCGAAATGAAGCGAAATGAAGGGGATAGGGGCCTTCTAAATTATTGAAAAAAATTTTGGAAGTGGGGAGGGATGTTATAAAGTAGGGGAAAGTGGAATCTTAAAAATTGAGTGAGGGGAAGGGGTCCAAAAAGGCAAAACACAGGCCTAGCCTAAAAAATTGCCAAGTTGTAGCAAGAAACTAGGGTTTGTGTGAAAATGAGGAATTTGGGGGATTTTAGTGATGGGAAGTGTTTAATAAGGTACATTATGGATAAGGGAAGGTGTATGAACATCAGGATACAAGTTTTTTTGATGATTTGACCATCCAAGAGAAATTAACTTCAAAACCCTAGGAGAGGGAAATGAACCTTGCCTAGGCGCAACTGAAGCATGAACAAGGTGTAAAATGACCCAATGGAACTTGACATGATGATGACAACAATTTGAATGATGGTACATTCAGTTGAATGGTGACATGGAACATCATTTGGACAACTTTGACAAGGGTAAAATCAAACCCTAGACCTAATGCCTACTGACCAAATTTTGCTTTGAAGACTCACTGAAATGGCAAAATTTGACCTTGACACCTTAAAATCACTTTGTAAGAGCATGTTTGATCACTGGAGGAAGACTGCAAAGACTGACACTAACACCACCTATATACTTCAACAAAGTTTTAGGTGAGTCTAGAGAAATGCCTAGAATTAAAGCTCCATTTCTAAATTCCTGGGTATAGCTTTGTACACTTTGCCATTTAATTGGAGAAGAGTTTGCCAACTCATCATTGCTCATTGCATATAAGCTAGTGGATAGAATTGTTTTTTAATGGCAAAAACAAATTCACTCTAGGTAGAAAGAATTTTACCATGCTTCTTCAAATCAGCTTGTGTCCTGCCTTCCCACCACACTAAGGCAGTTCCTCCAAGGTGAAGGCTGGCCAGCTGAATCTTTCTCCTCTCTAAATCAATGTTATACACCCTGTAATATACATCAATTTGTCTAATCTAGCTATCTAGCTTTTCTACATTTAATTCTCCATCATACATTAGCAAATCAAATTTCATCTAATTTAATCAAAGGGCTAGAAGGAGGTGTTGATAGAGGAGGCTCTTTCCCTTTCCTTTTGCCTTTTGAATGAATGGCCATCTAGAAGAGGTTGCTCTATTCCTTTGTCTTGTTTGGAGGTCGAAGTATCTTCACCTCAACCTTTCTTAAATTCTTGATACATCTCTTCTACCATGGCTCTCATGGTCATGAAACTGTCTATGAACTGAGAGTCTGATTCTAAGGGAATTTCTTCTGTCATTTTCCTCCTAGGATAGACTCTTCCAATTTCTCAGTTAGCCTTAACTAGTTCTCCTTCTCCTAATTTGAGATTTGACTTAGTTAACATTCAACAATCCAGCACAAGCTTGTCTAACCTTAGCAAACCTAAATCTTTGATACCATTTGATCTGAAAATGAGATCTTAGACAATTATTAAGGTATTACAGACACATGTGCATGGATTTTCCTATGTTACTTTGTGCAATGGATCGATAAGATTGCGAAATACATAGACAATGAAGCAGTTAAAGAACATAATAGACAAACACACATAAACACAACAAGTTTAACAAGGAGTTCACCCAACACTCCTGGGCTACGTCTCCTAGTCCAGCCTTTAGTGGTGACCTCTTTATTATGTCTTCAGAAGCAGAGTTTTTACATAAGTTAGCTCAATCTGAGTCTCACACAATAGATACAAAACAACAAGGCTTCACTTGGATCTCCGAAGTGTTTATGAGTACACAGACTCTCCTCACTGACTCTCTATCTCTATTTCCTCTTTGTCTCAGCACTGATTGACTCTGTCTCTGTCTGTCTGTGGCTTTAAAGCCAATCGACACTATCTATTCATTTCTCATTTTCAGGCTCTCTGGCTTCCTAACCTCTGCCTGCTTAGATCCCCATCTGAGCATTAGCAATCATTGTTAAACGATTTCAGGGATGGTGGCCACCTGTTCTATAACGAAATAGGTCATCAGGCCTTTGAAATCCACAGAAACAGCGTTCTCTATGTTCACAGAGAAATACAATAAAAACTGTGAAAATTTGCCAATCTGTCGTTTATCGGATTTGAAACACTATAGGTTCTATCTTATAACTCCTTTCAGGTCTTCCTTTATATCGCTTATCGCATCTCCACCATTGATCTGGAAGATCTAGATCCAACGGCTGTGGTTCATTTCGGGTGGCCCATGTGTACGGGAGTTAACTGCCCGAGAAGAGTGGTTTTCGTTCTCCAGGGCCTGGACACATGGAAGCCAGTGTATGGGCTCGGGCGGAGCCCGACCAAAACCTCTTACCGCCTATGGCCACCCGAAATCCCACTTGTTTCCTTTGTATTAAAAAAAAATACATTAAACATTGAAAAACCCCATAAAATGGCTTTAGACGGACTTGAAATATTATGCATATGCATTGATAAACCCTTTCAGGTTTGGTTTCATCGCATCGACCCTTTTCCTTCATATTTCGTTTATTTAACGAAAAATGCAAATACAAAGGAAAATGTTGTTTATCGGAACTCAAAATATATATGTTTTATTTATAATCCTGTCGGGTCTAACTATCGCAGTCGCATGAGTTGACTCCACTCCTTTGTGTTGCTCTGATGCGATATTGCGATATCACAATTGCATATCGCAAATACCCCTGGGCCGTTTGTAAGCGCTCCTATGTAATCGCCGATTGTGATATTGCGATTCAACTTGGGCCGTCGATTTGCACGCTTGATCGACGGTCCTCGTTGACCCTGCTAATCACTGTCGCATATACCATGTGGTCTCTGCTGATAGCCTCCGCTTGCCACCACCGATTACGATTTTCCGATCGGATCTGGACCGTTGATCGGCCAGATCTGACGGCTCCCATTCAAAGTAGTTTTAAGCTGCCGATACTCTGTTTCTCAATGTTTTCTCTATGTTTTTGCCTCCCGATAGTGTAATCTGACTTTTTAAAAGGCTCTTCCTTTGCAATAGTCTTGAATTTTTAGAAGACTTTGAAGACTTAGAGGGTTTTCTAGGATCCATTTGGATCACCGGAGGTTGCGCCTACAAAAATCCTAGTTGAAGTCCAAAGTCACCACGGTTGCCTAGACCAAGGCCTACCCCGACCAAGGAGCGTCCCAAGAATAAGAAATGAAAGCAAGCCATGCCTCTGCAGCCGATGCGTGCATCTTCTAGAAAACACCCATAGAGGGATAAGCCCACTACATAGGAAAAGGGCAAGATGAATAACCTCGAGTTGAAAGAAGAAGGGATTGAGGATATCCCAATGGATGATGAGGATGTTGGGGTGGAAATGGAGGATGTTGAAATTGAGGGGTCTGACCCCATCACTAAGCTGCCTGAGTATGTTCCTCTGCGTAGGGGCAAGACTAAGGTGCCCAAAGACATTGATGAAAGTAAGGTCACCCTACACACACCCCTCTTTCCAGACCAAATTGTGTTCGAACGACCGCGCTTGGGGTGTGTCCCCCTTTTGAAATTATAAGACTGGGATTTAGTGGACACTGAGTAGTTTCCTCATCTAGCAATGGAACAACTCATGAACCGTGTGTTCCACAAAACCACTGGAGTAACCACAAAAGTGGCTGAGAGGCATGGATAAGGTAGGACTGCTCAACCTGCTATGGGTGCCACATTACAACCGCGCGCCCATCACAATGGTGGTAATCAAGTAGCTGTTGTGCTTGGTACATGATGGGTGTTTGTGGCTGGAGGAGCCAATACCCATCACTGATATGTTGATCCATAGGATCATGCGATTGTCGTACACAGGGGAAAATTCAGCAATGGCGTTTGGCGAGAAGGCTGGCGAGCATGCCCTTGCGGAGGCCAAGGCATTGAAAGAACATGTAAACATAGCTCAACACAAGGAAGTCGTGCTGAAGGCTCACTTGAAGCCTTGGTTGGACGAGGCCTACATTATCACAACCATCATTGAAGGCAAGTTGACTAGTCTGCATGAGACTCAGTTGAAGCTACAAGCTGATAGTGCAGGGCCAGCAACAGAGCAGTTGGTCGAAGAAATGAAGCAGGCAGCAACATAGTGCGCCTTCGAAGTAGCAATGGTCCATGTCGAGCAGGGAGGTCTTCGTGACAAGATCTTTGTGCTAGTCAAGTGACTCGAGGGTGAGTCGCCATGTTTGTGTTGGGGGCTTGTTGGGAACAGGTCCCCTCGGGGTCAATTTTGGGGTTACAAACCCAAGTTTTGGGGCAGAAGGCCCGAATTTTTTATAAAGAATGTAAAGTCTCCACATTTTGTGGGTATGGAGCGCAAAGATATCTAAAGTCAAAAAGGGTTTTCTTGCCTTAGTCTAGATAGGGTGAGTCGATTTTGGAGATCTGCCCTTGGTCCACGAACCATGGGATTGTATAAAAAGGAGAGTTGTAAAGAGCCTAAGGTAGTTCAACAGTCATGAGTCATTGATGTAATAGGTTTGTGAGAGCTAAGAGCAAGAGTCTTAGCGGAGGAAGAGGCTCTGCAACTCAGTGCGCAGAGGCCTAGGGTAGAAGTCCGTCGTTGAGTGCGCGGACCCCTATAGCTGTGTGCACAGGGCGGTTAGAGTCTGTATTGGAAATCTGAATCATCAAAAAAGGTAAGTGTTCTGAACTTATTGTGTACTTTCCATCTGTTTAACGTTATTTTACTGCTGTTATAAATGTTGTGATTATGCTATGTTGAATGCTAAGTTTCAAATATAATGTTAAGTTGATGCACAAAAATATATGTTTCTATCTGTTGCATGAACGTATGTAATAATAATATATATTTACGCGAGGATAATCTTAATTGTATGGTAAAGTTGGCTAATACCTAAGACAAATTGGGAACCAAGTTAGTAACCTAGTTATAGAGGTGCGTGAGTCCTTGAATCATCGTCTAGGGTTGCGCGAAGGGCAACTGGGTACCTTCGTGGAGGTTCTAAAAGACGAAAGAAGAAGTACATCGATAAGCCCTAAAAGCTTATTGATCTGCGTGAAGATAGGACTAAGGGTATAAAAACGACATCACGACTATCTCAGGTTGCAGAAACTTGGTTCCTACATCCTCACATACTGCTTCGGGTGAGACTTCAGTCCACGCTCCGCGGATTGATGCCGAAAGGGCCAGTAGTGTAGGGATTTGCTTGGCTGCTTAACGTTGAACCTGGGTCAGGGCCCCTCAAGCCAACAATATTCTACTTTCCTTTAAATTTAAATTTATAATCTTTTAAGAGGAAACACATGTTCTTAATCATTAAACCCATTATTCAATTTATATATAAATATGTAGACCCATGATAAATATACATTATATTCACACTTAAAACACAATCAAGTTAGATTATTCATCTTGATTTTTTTGTAATCAAATTTTCTTTACTTAAAATCGATCAAAAACACATACCCTAATCTGCCTTAATCTACGATTGGGGAAAATAGACCATTTGCAAAACCAAAGTTGTTTTAGTGTCCAAAAATTAAGTATGTTTAGAGATAACAAAATCACTTGTATGAGGCATGTGACTTTCTAAAACATCATATACAGTTGTAACAAAATAACTAAGAAACCAAAAATAAAGAAACATTAAAAGAGTATACTAATGTTGTCATCTAGTCTTCAAGAATTTGGATTATTCATATAATCACACAGTTGTGTGATTACTCATGAAATCTTATTCGATAATAAAATAAGTTATTTTATTCATGAAAGTTTATTCGATAATAAAATAAGTTATTTGTGAAAAATATTTTATTGAAACCTTATGCAAATGCTATTAAATAAATATACATCTCATAAGGTTTTCGATTCACGTGAGGCTTTACTTTACACGTAGGTATAAGCATCATCCGGTCAAACAATAGAATTAATTAACGAAGATGTCTTTTCATTCATGGTTGTGTGATTATTCATGAAATTTTATTCGATAATAAAATAAGTTATTTGTGAAAATTATTTTATTGAAACCTTATGCAAATGCTATTAAATAAATATACATCTCATAAGGTTTTCGATTCACGTGAGGCTTTACTTTACACGTCAAACAATAGAATTAATTAACGAACATGTCTTTTCATTCGATATTAAATGAGGGCCCTCCATCATGATCAATATCAACCATGGCCTCCCATCGAATCTCCAACTTAAAACAAATTTCTCTCCCCTTGCCACTTGATGGGCATATATCTCCCCTTGCCACTTGATGGACATATATTGGATTTATTAAAATGTGTATTATTAATGTCATTTTAAATTCATTCACATAATTGGAAAGCTATTTTAAAGATGAAAACTTTAAAGCCTCCCATGGTAATTCGACTTTATAAATATGGCTGGGGATTTTTTTGATACGTGAAAGTAGGGGATTCTTTTGATATGTGAAATGCATTTCATTCTTTCAGATTGTGTTAGAATTTAAGGTTTTTACTAGGATTTACTAATGGAAATTAAATCAAGAAACCATTATTTCATATGATACGCTAGGGACAAGTTGACAAGGTAAGAATAGTTTTATTTATAAACTATTACAGGATTTATTTAGTTATTTATTTTTTTGTGTAGAAAAATGAATTCGAAAGGAATTGATTTGAGCGCAAATAATCTAACAAAGAGATTAGGTATTTTATTAAATTATGTGGATTTAAGGAGAAATCATTAATGTGATTAATTTTAATATTAGGGTTTTAATTATGGGAAGTTATAGAAAAGAAATAAAAAACTAATATTAGGGTTTTTTTCTACGGGGAAAAGGAGGCCCTGCTGAGGAAATGCTCGTGAGCCCAAGTTTAATGGAGTTGATTGAGATTAGCTTACAATGTTGTCTCCACCACATAGATTATGTTAATCTTTCTTTGTGATTATAAAATCTTCTTATGTATCTTGTCTTTTTCTTATTTTTATATAATTGCATATTTTTGTAAGAATGATTACAATCATGATTAATTTTAATGTTGACACGATCTTCATTACTTTTATTCAGTGACTACCTTTAACATTATATATATATAATTTACCTTCCTCTGCACTTTTCACAAGTTTGATATATATTATCACTAGTGTGCCTTAAATATTATACTTCTTAAATAATGAATATCATAATAATTTTATGATTTAGGGTTTTGAGAAATGATTTGTTTTGGAATTTTTTATATGACAAATGATATATAATATCACTATTTACCCATAAATAATTTGTTTATTAAATAATATATGCTATAAAAATCTGCATTTATTGTGAATCATTAAGTTTCATGCATGTCATAGGTTTGTTCATGCAACTTAACCTATTTTCCTCTTCTTAGGTACTAAGGAAAATACATGCTATTACTTGGTATCTAATATGTTTTAATGTGTTTTCCTTTTATACTAAGGGCAATACACGTTATTACCTAGTACTTGGAAAGTTTCTATTTGTTTTCCTCTTATTAGGTACTAAGGCAAATACATGCTATTACTTTGTATCTAGTATGTTTTCCTTTTATTAAATACTAAGGTTAATGCATGCTTTTACTTAGTGTTTAAAGTGTTTATATATGTTCTCCTCTTATTACATTGCTAAGGCGAATTCGTGCTATCACTTAGTGTCGAATTTTCTAATGTGTTTTATTCTTATTGAATACTAAGGAAAATATATACTATTACTTAATATTTAGTAGGTTTTCACTCCTTTGTGCTAGCAGATACTCATGATATTTGTTAGACACAAATTTCATTCACTAACATGTGAATATCGGTTAGGCAGGAATAAAGGCACTTATGATGGTGGACCTTGATTATCCAACCTTATTTTGAATGCTTTATGGTATCCTCTCTGTTATGAAAACTTCACCTTTCATCTTACACTCTCTTATGTATAATCGAACGACATCTATTTGCTGTTATAAAAAAACTATTGAAATAATATTAAATACAAGGAATACCCCTATGGATACAAAGGTCTAGTCTCTATCATAAAGCAAAAGGATCCCTAGATCCACTATGAATGTCTTCTTAAATTTTTCCTTGTCACCAGAATAACTTGGGAAACAACATGAAGGAAAATTTCAAACATAAAAGGAAACAAGAAAAGGCAAATATTAGCCCATTTAAAGGGAAATCACTATAGAGAGTCGACATGTGCCACATTCCAAAAACATGTGCCAAGACTTGGATGCCAATCCACTATATCTAGTGTAGGAATGATCTCCACTGAGAGCCACCATTTTCTTAAAAGGATCTTCCATGTGGTGATTGGTGATTGGAGCTAGAGATTTGAAAACCTTGTTCAATGATGGAATCTCATCTCTCATTAGACGTCATATATTCCTTTGCACCACAATGTCTTGCAGAGTGCACCACTACCTTTATATTATGACTTGTAGATTATGAATAATTGGATTAATTAAGGCCTTGAGGTGCCATCACCTCCCATGTTATCGATCTCTGTACCTTGAGAATACTTTTGTATTTTGCATGATACCATTGCTATGCGAGATTGACCCTCCCTAGCCCTTGGAATGAGCATTCAACATAAAATCAGTCACCTGCACTATCTTCATGTCACTCAACTACATATTTCCATTCTTCTCAGTACCATTGACATGATAATCCTCCACAAATTCATTAAAGCCCACTCATAGTCGTGATTGTTAAGTCTTGTTAAATGGTGTGCTATCATGATTACATAGAGAGTGCTAGACAACTGTTAAGGCTGTAGTGGTGTCTAATCATGTCTTACTATTAAATAACCTTGGTGGGTTGAAACCATTTCCCCCCAACCTGGTGCCTCCCTATCACCTCACTTGGGTAATTCATTTAAAAAATTAAATTTCAATGAAAAAGAAAAAAATTACGATTGGAGGAGTGCATTTTTATTCTAATAACAACTTTTATAAGTAAATGGAAATCAAATATTCTCTTTTCCAAAGACTATCCTGTGGATAAAGGTGAGATTTTCCTCAAGTCTTAAGGGGTGGTAGGTACTGGGGTTGGGGTCTTTCGCCTTGATGGACAAGTAGATGTATAACAAAAAACCAAGTAGAGAGGATTAAGCCATCTTACAAGTGATTAATGAGGTCTCTTCTTTGGATCTGAATAGAATAATAATAGTGGAAGACTCATGAAATTTAATTTTCCATATCCTCCTTAGTTACTCTTATATGGAGTTAAAGATTAAATTCACTTTCCAAAGAATATGTTATTTGTTTTCAAGAGTTAGGGACTATTCAAAGTTTCATGTTTTATGAGCTAATAACAAGAAGGTTCACCTCCTTGCAAACCAAAGCATAAATAAGGAACTAGGCACCCTTCTAATCATGATAGGGTGGGGTACTTCTAAATCCCTTAACAATATGATTAATCTCAAGTGGAAGGGGCATATGAGGTCAAGTCCAACTTATGATTGGGGCTAGAACATGTATAATCATATGTGGTAGTGGCTTGATATTATGCAAGAGTGGTTTCTTATGGTAGTCATGGCACACTTGCAACGGAGTAAACATGCACTCTTGTAGGATATAGTAGCACAAGAGTGTTTAATGGTTTTGATAGCTAGGATGGTTTAGCTGGATGATGGAAATGAGAGATGAGATTGTCACACACCCCCATTCCCACTGGGGAGCATATTAAGCACTCATCTAGCTAGATTGTGTCTTAGGTGGGTGATATTCGATGGGAAACATTGCATTCAATGAAGTTCTAGATAATTTTATGACTTTTCTAACTAAGCATGGGATATTTCTTGGTAATGTGGGAAAAAAATTCACTCCCCTGATGGAAAATTATCTTGTAAGTTCAAAAGACAAGAGGAGTTTCATATGAAGAAGCATTGGTTGCGATATTGATAGAGTAATTAGAGATTGATGAATGTTTCTAGCAAAGAGGAAGGTGAGACTAGAATTTCCCTATGTACCCACACAAGTTTGTCACTTGAACGATATGCTTCCTCAAGCGTCGTTACTTTGAGTTTTGGTAATGGTACTATCATAGTATCCATCTATTGGTACATGACTCATTGGGTTTGTGGGAGATTGATTTCCTTATTGATTGTTATCTCTGGACTCTCATTTGAATGGTTGACAATTAGAATAGTTAGAAGTAAGGTGAATTATGAGGAGAGATTTTCAATGATTTGTGGTTTGATTGGACTTGGTCAGGGGGGTTGGTTTTGTTTTTGGATTTTTCCCCAATCAGCTGCATGATATCCAAATTTGGGCAAGGATAATGAATTAAAAGATGAATTGGAGCGACCAATAGAGAAGAGTGGAAATTAAAATCCAAGGCTTGCAGCAAGAAATCCTTTAGCTCCAACTTAGATATAATCAGTCATAAACCAACTTGGCTTCCACAATGGATATTTTGGTAGAGAAAAAGGATCATCTACAATAGATAAAGGAGGAAATTGGTACCCTTTGGTCCCGAATCAGGGAACTATGACAAAGCTAGGATCAAGCTCAAATGGCCTACCCTTCCTATGACAATCATGTGAGTTCTGTTCATGTTAGGGTTTCTCATACAAATGTTAGTGCTCCTTGTCAGGAGCTAGAGAAATCACATAGGTTTCCAGGTCTTCAATAACTTAATTGGTTTTTATGGGGGTTAAATTTTGTTGTGTTGTTGGTATGTTTTGGTGTATATATACATTATAGAAGTTATAATTTAATAGAATTTTGCTACTCGTTATGGATATATATTAGGTCGATTCATGAGACTGAGCTAATAAGACCGAAACACCATTTTTTAATATTGTTTTACTCCTATAACCCCACCCATATAAAAATATTTCATGTTATGGCTAAATTTAAAAAGATATTCCTCAGGTCTTAAAGTCGTTTATCAATAAGGATCGAAGAAATTTCAACAAAATATTTGATATGAGTTCAACATCTCACTTGTGAGTCTTGAACTTAGGTGGAGAAGATAATAATCGTTCTTCCTAACCACTCAAAATAAACCGAATTGAAAAAATAGTGTATTATTATATTTGTTATTAATTAGTAGCAATCTTAACTAATTATACTTAAAAAATATCAATAACTGTAGAATTAAAAAGTAAGTTGTTGTGTTACTACGCAACACTTAGTGATGATGTTGGAGCAATATTTTGACCGTACAAAGAAATTTAAGAAAAAATTTAAGTTGTTTATAATGTTCAATTTAATTTTAAGCCATCTGTACCAAATTTTTTCGGCTAACGTATTACCGCCACCCTCGCTATGGCTATGGGCTCCGATGAAATATGTTAGCCATCCTCGCATGCGTGTTCTATCTTTGGTGATTCCGTCATTGCTTGCTTGTTCTATCCTTGGTGATTCCATCATCGCCTGCCTATT
>APFE030684537.1:0-19611 GCA_000404065.3 Pinus taeda | reverse complement strand
AGATGTTGCAGCCCAAGATCCTCCTATTGTAGAAACTCAGGAAACCACTCAAGAAGAAGAGGAAGAGAGAGATAAAACCAAGAAACAAAAAAAAAGGATAAAGGGAAAAAAATTGTTCAAGAATCATATCCATCACCTAAACCTTCAGTAGAAGAAGACTCTCAAACCTTGGCTGATAGACTATCACAACTTCAATCTGCTGCCCTCTCAAAGAAGAAATAGAAAGAAAAACAGAGTACCCAGCAAAAGAGGACTAGTGTACAAGTGAGAAGAAGCAGTAGACTTAAAGAAAGAATGAGTGTGACTAAAGAAAAACAATCACATTTCATTGATTTGGGAGAAGGTACACCTGAAAAGGCTCCAACTCAGCTTGACCTTGAGTCCACTCCTCCACGTGAAGAGATTCCCTTTCAGCCAGAACCTCAAACAGAATTTGATTTTGAACATAACCCAAGAAGAACACCTGAAATTGACCCTGACCAGCAGAAGGTATACAATTATTTGGAGACCTTGGAGCAATCAGTTGCAGGTCCAAGCACTATATTGCCTCTTAATGAATAGGTCCAATCTTTAAAACAGGAGGTGTTTGAACTAGAAGTCCTAAACCGGCATATTAAACAAGAAAACGAAGCATTGAAAGAACAAAGCAAGGTGGACAAAATTTTCCATGACAATACCATGCTTCACTTAGGACTCTGGCAGAAGAAGAATAGAAAATTGAAGGGAAAATGTAAGAAACTGAGCAGGGCATTGATCAATTTGAGGTTCAGGTGTTTAGTCAAGAAACCAAGAACAATTTTGGCAACAAGGAGAAAGAGAAGAAGGCTAGATGTTTTGGCAGAAGCATCTGAGCACATGGATTAAAAACAATGACAAAATTTTGGTTGCATGAGGACATGGAACACCTTCATAGTGGGGGTATGTTGAGCCTCAAACCTACACTTCTTTACACATCCTCTCAGCCTCTTTTTCCTATTCATTTCCCTATTTTGCCACTCATTCCCTCCATCAATTTGCTCAAATCGTTGTATTTTAAGACTTTTTACATGGTTTGCTAATTATGCTAATGACTGTGTTGTTGGTTTAGAATTTTGGTTCAAAGTGCTGCGTTTCCGCAGCTCACATAGGGTTTCCGCAGCTGATCCCGATTTCCGCAGCCAACCCCGGATTCCACAGCTGATCCCGATTTCCGCAGCCAACCCTGGATTCCGCAGCTGTTTTATTAAATGATATGTTCCAGGTGTCCTCCGGGAATAAGAGCCACATGGGCAAGTTCGTGGAACCAAGGACATGGTGTGTGTCCTTCCAGCTCACCCAAACCGGTCATAAAAACCCGTGGTCAACAGGAGGCAACTACGGTCAACAGAAGTCATTGGCGGTGGCACGGCTCTGCGTGTTCTGTTTTAGAGCACGTGAAGAACAGGTGGCATCTTCCTCAGCCATGAAGACAGTGGGAAACATGAATCCAACAGCAGATTGAATGGCCACAATGACCGTTGCCTAAATCCGAGGACGCAGCAAGACTACGTGTTTTTACACAACTTCTTGAATAGCTTAGTTTTCGTTAAGTTAGTTTGCTTTCCTCTGTTATAAATAAAGCGTCTTTGAACGCTGGATAGTTAGCCGCCGATATGTAATTTTGAACTCCCCACTGTACTTTCTATTTTGATACATAATATATGAGAAAACTGTTTTCCATTTGAGCGTGTAACTGATCATTGAGCCGGCTGGAGTAGGCAAAGGGCCCCTGTCTACTGAAGGCCTGTATAGTACTCTTTAATTTCCTACATTTCTTTTTCTCATTTCATGTATAATAGTTGTACAGAATGCCTTTGATTGCTGTGTTTTGATCATGTACAATAACTGTATATAAATTTTGAATTCTGCTTATTTATATTTATGCACTTTTCCATGACTGATCAGTGTGTTATGCAGGTTTCTTAGGCATGCCCGGGACAGTTTCTTTCTTTTCTTTTTCACAACTAGTGACACTTGTGATCATCTTGTCTATGTTGCTGACCTTCCTTGTTTTGTAGCCTTTATTTCCTTACTATCGTTTCTTTAATTTGCATAGTTGCTTTCTGCTTTTAGACATCAAGTTGTTTACCTATTGATGGTTTCTTATCCATAATTTAATATCTTCATTGAGGACCAAAATATCACTTAGCACAACTTGGTTTAGTTGCTCAAGAACTCACAATTGCTTGGCTTATTTTTAACTGTTTCTCACATGATATATTCAGTTAAAAGACAAGAGGTTAAGAAGAAGTTAAAGTATTTGTGACTAGTCTTTCTTTTATGTAGATTTACTTCAGTTTCACATTGCTTAGTTTTTATTTTAGCTAGATTTGACATAGATTTTATCTTCATTTTCTTGCAGCAACAGAGATACTGGGCCAATGTCATTAGTCTTTTATTTGATGCCTTTATTTTCCTTTAAGAGTTGATTTCATTTCAGTTGTTGTTCAAGCTTTCTTGTAGAATACTTTTAAGTTATAAGAAATCATTTAAAGCTCATCACAATATCACACACTTCACTTGCTTTATTTCATTTCCATCACATCACAGTAGGAGAGATATACTTGAAAACAAACTTAAAAAGTTAAAAACGACAAAAAATTAAGAAACAGTTGCCTAAGTACATACAGTACACCTCACTTCATCAGCTTACGAGCCCCGGGTTGACATTTAAAAGTTGCAATTTAGACATCACTAAATTGACCAAACATGGCCCCATGCAGAAAGAAAAAAACAAGTGGGATAATGTTGGGTTGTGTTATATTCCTTCCACGACTAGTGACCCTAGTTAATCGGGGGGGTCAGGGGGGCGCGGAGGCCCCCGCCCCCCTCGTAGCACCGATTGCACAACGAGGGGGTCACAGGGGGTTTAAGGGGGGTGGTTAGCCCCCTTCTATGGGGTTCATGTTAATTCCCTTGAGGATTTTTTTTGGACCTTATATTAGGTGGGTGGACCTACCTATGGTTTTGTGCATGGTTTCTGCACATGATTTTGAGCACGATGGTTTTCGATCCATGGTTTTGGATGCTTCGACATGTATGTATATATGTATTGTAACATTGAAAGGAACATAATTAAAAATCAATCTAGTAGTCCCGGTTTTGGGATCAAGGGGAAAATATCTATGTATATTTGTTTTATGTGTTATGTTCTTGCCTTTGTTTATTTTCCATTTTTAGAATTTGTATGCAGGTAATTTTTGTATGGGGTTAAAACCTACACTAGGGGAGCCTATCCCTGCTCACACTATTAGAAGGCATGTCAGTAACATCATTCAAAAATATTTTGAGAAACATTCAGTTGTTGCACAAGCTCAGATACTGCATGGATTAATAAAAAACAAGAAACTAAAACATGCCTTAAAGTGGGTATCCAAGATGCTGAAAGCAGGAAGACACTTATGAATGTCACTGAAAATATATCAAACACATTATCTATGTTTGGAAAATCAAGAAAAATCAATTTTCGAGCTACTCTTAGGGAAATTAAAACAACTATTGTTGCACCAAGTACATCAAGACAACAAAAGTTGGAAACGAATTCAAATTTTCTCCATGCACCAAGAAAAAAATTGGACAAGCATACCAAATTCAAGGTTCAAGTAAATGAAAAAGATGAAGGTGCTTGTTGGGCTCTTATCACTAGGAAAACCTACTAAGATGGGCTTATAGTAGGAATCGAAGCACTTGTGGTATAGTTTTGGGAGAGCCATTCCCATGCCATTTCCAGATAGAAAGGATGTTGTATGACATCTCATAGCTAAAGGTGAGTATGTAGATCACACTAAGAACATTGTAGAGATGAAATAAGTTGCACTATTTGAGGAATTTTAGGAAAGCAATCACCATGTGAATAAATCTATAGGGATGTTTCAAAAATTGAAACCATGGTTTATTAGGCCTAATATAATCCATGACACATGTTTTTACATATATCACGTTGAATTCTGGCTTAATTATGCCACATTTTGGGAATTTTGCAAGAAGAATTGTCACGATGACCCCCCCTCCTATTACAATGCACAATTTTGTTTCATAAATATCATGTATAAGGGATCCATAAGAGTTGTTTTACAAGAAAATATGTATATGTGGGAGAAGATGCATTGAATGTGGTGATTTGGCATTTTTTCATATGAAAATTCCTATAGTTACCAACTAGTCTGGGATGTTAGATGTCACTATCACATGGAAGTGATATGAGTATGTCACGAGAAATCAACCATCTTCTTAAACTATGGTGCCTAGGAGGATAAAATATGTTGAAGATGAGATTCCCATTTAATAATTCATGGGACTCTTTCAAAACTAGATTTATAAATACGTGAAACACTCACATAGGTATAGGTCGCAATCTTATGAATTAAGCATTATCATGAAGTATTCCAACCAAGCACAATATTATAAATGGTATAATTCATTGCGAATTAAACATTTTCTCCTCAGACAGAGATCCATAGTGAGTACTATCTCTCAAACCAAGTGTCCATATGTGTACATGTTCTATACAAACATACACAATTGAATGTTGATGGTAGGGATAACTCTAATGAGTCATGTGATGTGATTAAGGAGTGTCATTTCTATATCAAAAATGATAGTGAGAATGACACATTATTCGTGCAACATTTATTTGACCTAATTTATGAACCATTGAAAAAATGGCATATCATTCAAAAAGCATTGGATATGGTCAAATGGTTGTGCAAGGAAATTCAAGTCAGCACACAACTTTTATTGGTTGACTGAGATACACAAGAAGACAAAGATTGAACATACTTAGAGCTATTTTGAAATAGGACATGAAAAGCATGATAATGATGGTGCAGGTGCTTATGTGAGATGAGCACTTAGGAGCTACCAAATGAGTCATGATGTAGATCGATTCAAATCATCACTACATGTTGTCAACTGGTGCAGATCCCATTTAGTACATGAAGGTCACAGAAGGAACAAGGGAATTACACTCAATGTAGAGGAAAGACATGGAAGAAATATTTTCCATCGAGAAATTACAACTCACAAGTTTTTATGATTTTTGCATTGGTGCTGATGGATGTGGACTTGATCAATGTGAAAAAATAGGTATGTGAAAGGAAGGAAATATTTCCCTCTTAATTCAAAGGGACCTCATCCAATTTTGATGTGGCAAGAGATGCATGATGAGGAGGACATCATTTCACTTGATCACGATCGAGTCTTTGATGTTGTAAGAGAAGGTTTGTTTCTTCTATCATTAATGATTTCATCATTAAATTTAAATCTTGAACATATAGATAATACATATTTTGTCTTTTGGTTGTAGGCGATGTTTTTGTTGTCATCACCCCCTCAAGAAATGAAGATAATGTGGCCTACTACTTGATGAGGTGCACACATGTGAAAAGTAGGTTGGTGTGGCTATATGAAGATGGAAAATTAACATACCAAATTGGTGACATGGTTATGATGGTTCATTTCTTTGAAAATGTTATAAAATAGGGTGATCACATCATTTATAGAGATTTTGTTCCTAAATATATATCTTGCCAATATAGTCATCTAGTCATTGCAGCTCGGATCAGTCGCATAGAAATCAAAACAAAGACAGATGAATGAAGGAGATGGAAGATGACATAATATGACTATGAATGTATTATGGATACTTTCATTCTTATCACCCATTGGCAAGATGAGTATAGGATGCAAATGGAAAGCCTTGAAGTCAAGTCTATAGTATTTAAGTGTAATCTAGTATAGTATAAGAGATCAACATATGAATTTTGTTATTTAGAAATGTAACAGATGAATACTTTTCTAATGCTTGCAATTTTGAATAGAAAAATGTCTCCCTTTGGTCTAATATGGATTCATAATTGGTGTATATATGTTAAATATAAGCTTAAGTTTCCTTGAGGTGCTTTAGTTTCTAAAGTTTTCCAAATTTCAAGGATGTTTTATTTTTAGAGATATGATCCTTATGTGAACCTCGTAGTTCTAAAATTTGATTAAAATTTAGAATCAAGAGGGATTTAGATTTAGATTTAATTACAATTGTTGATATTAAATTTTTTATATGTCATGTATATAGTATACATGTCAAACATGGAGGAAATATTATAGATATACATTATAATGGGTTCTAGAAAATCCATTTCAGTATCTAACAACCAACTTGATATGATATCATTTTACTTCAAATGAAAATTCAAATATCTAGGTTATGAACAATATTGAAATATTTGGATGTTATTAATAAATGCCATGTGTCTGTTTGATATAAAGCATGGAAAGAGTTACACACTTGCTTCATATTGGATTGTAAAAATTGCAACATATAGAACACAAACACACATGCACACACATAATGTTATGAATAGATTAAGCTCTTGTAGATAACCTCAAAAGAAATAAAATTGAATAAAACTTATTTCTAGTTTACGTTTTCACATCTTTTAAAATTGAATAAACCAATACTTCAATCCTATTTGAGTTTTTTAATTGAAGCTTAAGATAAAGAATTGTTTTTTGGTATATTAAATGCCAATACACGACTTATATATCATATTATGACTAAGCTCTTGTAGATAATCTCAAAAGGTATAATATTGAATATATAAAACATATTTTTTGTTTACAAGACATCTTTTAAACTTATTTCAATCCTATTTGTGTTTTTTAATTGAACCTTGAGATAAGGAATTGATTGAAATGATTAAAATAGTTAACAATGCAATGGTGTATGGGTGGGTTACAAAACTTTCCATATAGATAGATTAATTATAATATGGATGACTTTAGAATTCAAATAAGTTATTATTATTTAAATAATTGTAATTCACAAATATATTGATTGCACTAAAAGGAACTTTCTACAAGCCAATATGAGAACACATTTGTAATTCTTTCCATCCTCAATATTAATTGATTTAAAATACTTGATATGCAAGTAAATTTTAGGAAAGTTCATTAAAATTATATAGTTTTATAGGAACATACATTAATTTTTTTTTTTTTTTTTTTTTTTTTTTTTTTTTTTTTATTAAATTAACATACATTGATTATACTAAAAGACACTTTCTACAAGTTCAATATTAAATTTATGTACATGCATGATATATTTTAGTCCATTTTAAGTTTCAAAGTGACTTGTGCCTTAGTACTAGATTGTACTTATTTTGTTAGTCTATGAAACTAAAAGGATTAAAAATTGTTAAATTTTGTAGCATTATACCTCCTGAATGTTCTTAATTGAAGGTCATAAGTGATGGGGCCAGCCCACGTGGTCCCGCCGTCTAAATGCTGATGTGTTATGTACTCATAATATGTATAACAATGCAATTGATTTTGGATATAAATGTCATTTGATTTTTAATCTGCTTGGGTTACGATATATGTACCTTGATGGCCTGTCTATTGGACAACTGTCCCTCCTCGGGATTTTGCAAAACCCGCCTTGGGTTGGGGTTTTACACCGTTCGCGCTCCTTTGGTTTTCATTGTTCCTCCGTTCTTTGGCTCTGTGAGCTCCTGGCGATCCCTTGCGACTTCTGTATTTTCCGTTGTGAGTTTGTGAGTTATGTCTGCCTGGTCGACAGAGTGATGTGCTCCTGGTTGTGGTCGTGGTCTCAATCATTCTAAGTCTCGGTCTGTATGCTATGGTTTGCTCAGCGAAACCCTGGTAAGGTTTGCATTTCGGGATTTGTTTGCATGTATATTCTCTGTCACTGTGTGTATATATTCGGCCTTAATGTCTGCCTCTGTGTTTTTTGGTCAATTTCTGCCCATATCTCACAAGGGTTTACAGCTAGTCGAGAGTTGTAGGGTTCGTGGTGACATTCGCTTCAGCTCTGGTTCGTTGGCTTCCAAATTTGACAGGTGTTGGTGGCATGCTCTATTCGTTCCTCCGACAACTTAACCTGGTAAGCTTATATTCTATGCTAGACTTTTCTTTAGCTATTTTTCCTGAGTCTAATGGCCTAGCTCCTCTCTGAGTAGGGGGTTCGTCCAGGTGAGAAAATACAGCTATGGCTTGCCTGTCAGGTAATGGCACTCATTTATCTTAGTCCATATCTTCGTCCCAGTTCTTTGTCTTTTGTTTTTCTGTGGTTGGAACCTAACCCTTCTTCTGTTTGCCTTTGTGCAGGTGGAGCCATTCATTGGTTTGGATGCCTGGACTTCCGGCTGCCTCGAACAGTATACGAGTAGAACCGTTCTGTTGTTCTAGCTTTGCTTGGCTGGGTTCCGACTTGTAGGGTCTGTTTGTTTTTTGTTGGCCTTGTGCCGCTGTCTGTTGTTGGTTCCTTAGCTATTAGGCTTGGTGGTAGTTTCAAGAAATGAGTTCAGACTCTATGTTGGTGGCTTTTGTTTGTAATCATGTCAGTTCCCACGTCTGCGAACTGGGTTGATATTGTAATTGTTTTGAACAGAGAATGTGAATGTTTATATGGATTTTTGGATTACTATATTATAACTCTGTGAATTTATGTGGAAATAAATCTTGAACCACTCTTGTGGTTTGTTTACATACCTGTTATAACTGTATACACCTGAACGCTATGATTGTGTGGCCTGTTCTGATCGTTGTGGCTCTTCGTTTGATTTAGTCGTCTTTTCACTCTAGTTCAGAATCTGTAGTGGTAATTTAACAACGTTCACACCATAAAAGAATTACACAGCATTAAGTTATACAACAATTAAGGACACTTGTAGGAATTGTATGTGCACAGAAAACAAAATGAATATATTCTTTTCTGATAATTCTTTTTTCACAGTCGAACTCGTATTGGGTTTGTTTTCCTCCTTTTGTAACACTGTTCTCAAACAGTTGGATAACTGCTGTTAGTTTTTTTTTTTTGTCGGTTATAGTAGTTGTTTCATATTTGAAACTTCTTCATAACTAGCACATTTTCCTTTACATGTATTTACAACAGTAATATAACTGTTCGGAAACAAATGATTCTAACTAATTACTATTGTTCCTAATAAGAAGTGATTACATTATTCTTAGGCATTTTAAACAGAAAAGTAAAATAAAAACAACAAATAAAAATAAAGACATATATGCTGTCCGTCCAGTGAGCTGTGTTCTTTGTCCTTCTCAGAAACCATGTCAACCTTCTTTCCGTCTTCGCCTTGTTAGCCAGATGCTCCTGCATCAGGTTCCCGGGGTAAAAGAAATTCATGGCTCCGTTCCATAAGTTCCTCCACCGAATAACTAGCCTTCTGTATCTGCGCTGCGTCGAGCCATGAGCTATCCTCCATTAGATGGTCTCTCCACTTGACGAGGTAACCTAGATATTCTTTCCTAGATGTCTTCTTGGCTACCTGGGTGCTGAGGATCCCTTCAATCTCATGGGATTGGGCCGAAGGCAATTGTTTCTTCCAAGAGCTGTCTCCAAGTTGGGTGTTCCGTTATGGCTGTACCACACTATCATCCTCTGCTTGGGCATTATATGGGAACAGATCTGCCACATTGAAAATAGGTGATATGCCTATGTCAGGTGGCAACTGAATCTCGTAAGCGTTGGCTGGAAATTTTTGTAAAATCTTGCATGGACCAATTTTCTTATATTTTAGCTTATTATACGTGCCCTTAGGAAAGCATTCCCAGCACAGGTGCACAAGGACCTCATCTCCAACATTAAAATGCACCTCTCGTCGCTTTGAATCTGCTTGCTGCTTGTATTTCTGTATGCTGTCCTGCAACTTTAATTTGATGTTTTCATGAAGTTCGCTCATTGCTTCAGCAAAGTCTTCCCCATCCGTGCTTCTCCGTTCCAACTTTCCCAAATCTCGTAGTTCATGTATTCCCCGAGGATACATGCCATACAAGATCTGAAATGGGTTGTGTCCAGTGCTACGATTGGGCGAATCGTTATAAGCGAATTCTGCCTGAGTGAGAGCTCGATCCCATAACCGCGAATTTTCTCCAGTTAAACTTCGTAATAAATTCCCCAAGCTCCTGTTCACCACTTCCGTTTGTCCATCAGTCTGCGGATGATACGCTTTTGTCCATCAGTCTGCGGATGATACGCAGAGCTGAAATTCAATTATGTGCCCAACTTTTTCCACAGGGTGCGCCAAAAGTGTCCTGTGAATTTTACATCCCTCTCTGAAATGATAGTTCTGGGTAGGCCATGTAATCTAACAACCTCCGTGAAAAACAAGTGTGCCACGTACGTGGCGTCACTAGTTTTCCAGCAAGGAATAAAATGAGCCATTTTTCGAAAATCTGTCTACCACCACCATTACTGAATCATATCCCCGCTGTGTTCTAGGCAATTCTAGGACAAAGTTAATGCTGACTCAGTCCCATGGCCTGCTTGGAACTGGTAGTGGTGTGTAAAGTCCAGTATTCTGACTGTGTCCTTTTGACAGTTGGCAGACTTTACACCTGTTTACATATCTCTATACATCCCTGCTCATTTTAGGCCAATAATAAAAATGTCCGAGTTGCTCCAAAGTTTTGTTGATGCCAAAATGTCCCGGTAATCCGCCACTATGCTTTTCCCGTACAATATTCTCCCTCATTAAACAGTCTGAGATACATAACTGGCCACCTCTAAACAATAATCCTTCCTGTAAATTATAGTCCAACCACGGGCTTGCATTCCTTAATACGGGATTTTAGCAGGCTTCAAAAGCTTCCTTGAAATCTGTGTCAGTTTGGTACAAATCTTTCAAATGTTCGAATACCAATACCTGTATGCTACTCTCCTGTAAGAGCAAGGCTCTTCTGCTCAAGGCATTCGCCACTTTGTTGGCTTGCCCACTTATGTGTTTTAACACGAAAGTGAAACTCTACAAGTATTCTACCCACTTGGCGTGCTTATGGTTTAACTTGTGCTGCTGCATTACATATTGTAATGCCGAATTATCAGAAAACAAAATGAACTCATTTCCCAGTAGGTAGTGCCTCCAATGTTTTAAAGCTTGGACCAATGCATAAAATTCCTTGTCATACGAGGAATATTTTTTCCGGCTCTCATTTAGTTTTTCACTAAAAAATGCCACTAGTCTGTCTTCCTGACTGACCACAATGCCAATAGTTGTTCCACTTGCGTCACACTGAACTTGAAATTTTTTATTGAAATCAGGCAGCCTCAAGATTGGCCTCTCCGTGATCTTCTGCTTCAAAAGCTGAAAACTGTCTTCTGCCATCTTGGTCCAACAAAAAGGCTGACTCGCCTTTTTGATGGTCTCTAACATTGGTGCGCAGATTTCACTGAAATTTCTAATAAATTTTCGATTAAAAATTACCAGTCCATGGAAACTACGTACCTCAAATAAGCTCTTTGGTGACGGCCAATTTATAATTGCTGCAATCTTCTCGGGGTCCATTTTCAATTCATTTTCCGCAACTACAAACCCCAGATAGACCAACTCCTTCTGCAGGAAAGTGCATTTCTTTAAGTTTATCAATAGTTTGTTCTGATGTAACTTCTCTAACACTCTTCGAACATGTTGAAGATGCTCTCTTTTTGTTTTGCTGAAAATTAAAATATCATCAATATAAACTATCACAAACTTGCCAAGAAATTCCTTTAACATCTCATTCATCAATCTCATAAAGGTACTAAGAGCGTTGCTTAACCCAAATGGCATGACCAGCCATTCGTACAGCCCTTCATTAGTCTTGAAAGTTGTTTTCAACTCATCTCCTTCCCTAATCCTAATCTGATGATAACCACTCTTCAGATCAATCTTTGTAAAATAAGCTGCTCCGCTGAGACAATCCATCATGTCGTCCATTCTGGGTAAGGGAAATATATATCTCATAGTGATTTTATTAATATTCCATGAATCTGTACACATTCGCCATTCTCCACCCTTCTTAGGTGCAAGCACTGTTGGTACTGCACAAGGGCTCAAACTTTCTCTGATCAGTCCCTTATCCAGCAACTCCTGCACTTGTTTATGAATTTCTTCATTGTCTTTCGGACTCATCCTATACGCTGCCTTGTTTGGCAAGCTTGCTCTAGGTATAAAATCAATATGATGGCTAATACTCCTCTTGGGAGGCAACTTATCTGGTAGATCGTCAACTACAATGTCTTGAAATTCTTTTAACAACTCCTGAATTTCTACAGGCAGTTCTGATTTTTCTGTGTTTAGCAACATCAGTTTTGTCCTCCTTACAATCGCATAATTGACTTCATTTTCCTCAATCTGCTTCACAAACTGTTTTCCTCCAATTAACAATGTTTTTGTTCCACTCGGTTCTGCTGCATCCTCCTCTTTGATGGGTACAAGCGTATGTTTGATCCCATCTTTCACAAATTTATAACAATTTGTCTTCCCATCACGCGTCACCTTCCGATCATACTGCCACGGTCTCCCTAGCAGTATATGGTACACATCCATTGGCATAGTATCGCAGACCATCATGTCTTGGTATTTGCCAATGTGGAATTCAACCTCGCATTGTTCATCGACTAATAGCTGGTGGCCTTTCTGTAGCCACGACACCTTGTAACGCGTGGGGTGTTTAAGCCGCTTCAATCCCAGCTTTTCCACCATTTCGGTGGCAACCAAATTGTCTGTACTCCCGCTGTCGATAATCAATTTACAACACTTCCCATGTGATTTGCAAACTGTTCGAAACAACACTTTTCGCTGGGTCTGTTCAGCCATCTCCTTGGCTGGCTTCAACAGTACTTGTTCAAAATTAAGGCTTCCCCTGTTTCTGCCACGTTTTCTATCTCCCGGGGTTGTGCTTCAGCTTCCTCAGGCTGCGCAACAAATGCTCCCCTCTGGCCAGCGTGCTCAGCTTCCGGGCATTCGAAGGATCTGTGCCCCCACTTATGGCGCCTGTAGCACTGGACATTAGTCCCTCTTCCGCGACCATTTCCTCTTCCCCGTTGATGTGGCTGACCTCCTCTAGTGCTTTCTCCCTTCTTTGCTGTCCCTGAAGCTTTGGAACTGCTGCCTTCCTCATTGTTTGTGGCAGTTCTCCCTTTGTCGTAGGACTGTCCTCATCCTTTGCCATTCCCTCTCCCTCTCCTATTGTTCTGCTTCCTGTTGATTTTCTCTTCAGCCTTTACAGCACTCTGAAAGGCTTCTTCAATATTTCAGGGAGAGAGAATACTGATCTCGTCCAATATTTCCAACCTCAAGCCATTTACATACCTCGCTGTTTTTTCTGGAGTATCATCCATATAACCAACACGTAAATTTACATGGTAAAACTCTTCTGTGTACTCCTTTACAGTCATACCTTTCTGTCTTAAATTTTGCACTCGTCGATAAAGCTCAACCTGGTAGTCTTTAGGCAAAAATATACCCTTCAGTTTTTCCACCATCCTTGGCCACTTTCTTATTGGAAACTTGTTCATTCGTCTCCTATTCGCTTGGACACTATCCTACCATAAGGCGGCGTGCCCTTTTAATTTAGTTGCAGCAAATCTAACTCTTTTGTCCTCACTGATTTCCTCATTTTCAAAATACTTGTCTAATTCACTTACCCAATCCAGCAAGACATCTGCGGACAGACTGCCATCATAGTTAGGGATCTCCGGTTTGGGTTTGTTGCTGGCTAACAGTACCGATCGCAACAGTCTTAACTCTAGGGCTTCTTCCTCTGACCCATCTATAACAGTTGCTGCCTCATCTTCACTATCATCCCCAAGTTCCGGGTCTCTTCGCCTACCTGCCTCTACTGCTTCCAAGCGAGCTGTAAGGACTCTCAACTATTCTCTCAAACCTTCGTCTTCTACTCTACGTGCACCTCTCCCACGTCCTCGTCTTTGTACTTCCATCTTCCTTTACTTCCTCAAAATACTACTCTGATACCACTTGATGGGGCCAGCCCACGTGGTCCCACCATCTAAATGCTGATGTGCTATGTACTCACAATATGTATAACAATGCAATTGATTTTGGATATAAATGTCGTTTGATTTTTAATCTGCTTCGGTTACGGTATATGTACCTTGATGGCCTGTCGATTGGACAACTGTCCCTCCTCGGGATTTTGCAAAACTCGCCTTGGGTTGGGGTTTTACACCGTTCGCGCTCCTTTGGATTTCATTGTTCCTCCGGTCTTTGGCTCTGTGAGCTCCTAGTGATCCCTTGCGACTTCTGTATTTTCCGTTGTGAGTTTGTGAGTTCTGTCTACCTGGTCAACGGAGTGATGTGCTCCTGGTTGCGGTCATGGTCTCAATCGTTCTAAGTCTCGACCTGTATGCTATGGTTTGCTTAGCGAAACCCTGGTAAGGTTTGCATTTCGGGATTTGTTTGCATGTATATTCTCTGTCACTGTGTGTATATATTTGGCCTTAATGTCTGCCTCTATGTGTTTTGGTCAATTTCTGCCCGTATCTCACAAGGGTTTATAGCTAGTCGAGAACTGTAGTGTTCGTGGTGACATTCGCTTCAGCTCTGGTTCGTTGGCTTCCAAATTTGACAGGTGGTGGTGGCATGCTCCATTCGTTCCTTCGACAACTTAACTTGGTAAGCTTCCATTCTATGCTAGACTTTTCTTTAGTTGTTTTTCCTGAGTCTAATGGCCTGGCTCCTCTGTGAGCAGGGGGTTCGTCTGGGTGAGAAAATACAGCTATGGCTTGCCTGTTAGGTAATGGAACTCGTTTATCTTAGTTCATATCTTTGTCCCAGTTCTTTTTTTTTTGTTTTTCTGTGGTTGGAACCTAACCCTTCTTCTGTTTGCCTTTGTGCAGGTGGAGCCGTTCGTTGGTCTGGATGCCTAGACTTCCGGCTGCCCCGAACAGTATACGGGTAGAACCGTTTTGTTGTTCTAGCTTTGCTTGGTTGGGTTCCGACTTGTAGGGTCTGTTTGTTTTTCGTTGGCCTTGTGCCACTGTCTATTGTTGGTTCCCTAGCTATTAGGCTTGGTGATAGTTTCAAAAAATGAGTTCGAAATCTATGCTGGTGGCTTTTGTTTGTAATCTTGTCAGTTCCCACGTCTGCGAACTGGGTTGATATTGTAATTGTTTTGACAGAGAATGTGAATGTTTATATGGATTTTTGGACTACTATATTATAACTCTGTGAATTTATGTGGAAATAAATCTTGAATCGCTCTCGTGGTTTGTTTACATACCTGTTATAATTGTATAAACCTGAACGCTATGATTGTGTGGCCTGTTCTGGTCGTTGTGGCTCTTCGTTTGATTTAGTCGTCTTTTCGCTCTGGTTCAGAATCTGTAGTGGTAATTTAACAATGTTCACACCATAAAAGAATTACACAACATTAAGTTATACAGCAATTGAGGACGCTTGTAGGAATTGTATGTGCACTGAAAACAAAATGAATATATTCTTTTCTGATAATTCTTTTTTCACAGTCGAACCCGTATTGGGCTTGTTTTCCTCCTTTTGTAACACTGTTCTCAAATAGTTGGATAACTGCTGTTAGTTTTTTTTTTTTAGTTGTCGGTTATAGTAGTTGTTTCATATTTGAAACTTCTTCATAACTAGCACATTTTCCTTTACATGTATTTACAAGAGTAATATAACTGTTCGGAAATGAATGATTCTAACTAATTACTACTGTTCCTAATTAGAAGTGATTACATTATTCTTAGGCATTTTAAACAGAAAAGTAAAATAAAAACAACAAATAAAAATAAAGACAGATATGCTATCCGTCCAGTGAGTTGTGTTCTTTGTCCTTCTCAGAAACCATGTCAACCTTCTTTCCGTCTTCGCCCTATTAGCCAGATGCTCCTGCATCAATAAGATAAGGAATTTATTGAAATACTTGGATAGGAAAGTAAATTTAGGAACGTTCATAAAATTATAGAAACATGTTATTAATTGTTTAAATTAACCTACATTGATTGCACTAAAAGACACTTTGTACAAGTTCAATATAAAATTGATGTACATGATATATTTTAGTTCATTTTAAGTATCATTTTGACTCGCATCATAGTAAAATTGTACTTATTTTTTTAGTCCGTGAAACTAGATATCAAAATTGTTATTTTTAAGAATTTTACATCTTGAATGTTCTTGATTGAATGTATTAAGATAAGAAATTGATTGAAATGCTTGGATAGACAACTAAATTTAGGAAAGTTCATAAAATTATATAAAATTATAAAAACATATCATTATTTGTTTGAATTAACATACATTAATTGCACTAAAAGTCACTTTTTATAAGTTCAATATGAAATTGATGTACATGATATATTTTAGTTAATTTTAAGCATCAAATTGACTTGCATCATAGTAAAATTGTACTTATTTCCTTAGTCTATGAAATTAGAAGTAAAAAATGTTATTTTGTAGAATCTTACATCTTGAATGTTTTTAATTGAAGGTCTTAAGATAAGGAATTGATTGAAATACTTGGATAGACAAGTAAATTTAGGAAATTTCATAAAATTATATAAAATTATAGAAACATATCATTAATTGTTTAAAAATTAACATACATTGATAACACTAAAAGACACTTTCTACAACTTCATTATTAAATTGATGTACATGATATATTTTAGTTCATTTTAAGTATCAAATTGACTTGCACCATAGGAAGATTGTACTGATTTTCTTCGTCTATGAAACTAAATCAAAATTGTTATCTTTTTTAATAAAAAAAATATACTATAGATTTTTTTTAAAGTAGTGAAAAATTAACAAATCCATAAACTAAAATTTAAAGAACATCCATAAACATGATTAAAAAACATGTTCATATGAAAATATATGCAAATATACACTATAAATGAATATTAATAAATTGTCCATATCAATAAACTATCCATGTATAAATATATACAAAGTACATTACATGAAAATCCATACATTGAAATAATAACCATCCAAAAACTAAAATAATGTTCATGTGTCCATAGACTGTCCATGTATGAAAATATACAATGTCTGTATCACATGTGAATGTGCCCCATGAAATGGGCCTGAATATATACAAACTATCTATGATCCACTCTAGAAAGCATCACTTCTAGAGTTACTCCTATGTGAGTCCCACTATGTAATGTAAATGTCTATAGCCTGGTACTGCAATATAACACATTCAAATTCAAATTAATTAGATTATTATTTGTACAAAATAAATAATCTATAAATAAATGATTTTGAACCACATTTAATTACATATGAATCTACTAACATCATTCGAGTCCAAATGCAAATTAAGTAGGAAGGGGGTTTGATTAGTGTGAGTTTGTTTCTCCCCTACCTATGGCTCAATGATTGATGCCTACGTCAATGCACCTGCATCATCAATGTCCACATACCCAACATCCCAAGAATGCATCCACATAACTACGACATCAACACCACTCTACATATGGGCATCTGTACACATTGACATTGAAGACAAACTATAATTATTATACGAATTAATTAGCATGCATGTGTAACTTTAAAAAAAAAATGTTGAAATCTTAGGAATTCATAAAAAAAGTTACCTCAACTGATATGAGAATGTACATAGCGACTCTGCTACACATTAGAGTCCTGAGGCATTGGGGGTGGAGGAGAATCCATGGAAAGTGGCACTAGTGAAGGTCGCCCTAGCTCATCAACTTCCCCTTCAGATGACCTCATAACCTCATCTGTGTCGCCAGGTTGTGTCTACATATTATCATGAACTTATTAATATAAATGCAATATAATATGAGCTTATTATTATTTAATATAAATAATGTATAATTTGACAATAAGACTCAAAAATTCCATATATATGTACTTGGCTTGGGTCATGGAGGTCGTGCATCCTCTAAATGTCATGAATGGCATCTCGAAATATACGTGCATATGAAAAAAGTTGGTCGATGAGTATAATATTGAGATATGTGTCTTCATATAATGGAATTGATGGATCAGGATGCAACAATGGTGGTCTACTCATCTCTCCACACAATGCGACCTATGCACTGGTCAATGATGTTTTCATGCTAGCTGCTATGGTATGCTTGGTCTCAGCGCCAAGATGTGATGACTCCTCTAGCTTTTTCAGTAATACCATGCTCCGAGATGGACATCGAAATAGCCTTATAGGTGATGGTACATGCGAATGGTCCCTATGAAACCTAACATGATCATATCTACACCGCTTGTTGCATCCATAAAAATCAGATCTGGCATCAGTGTAATATGGCCTCATATGTAGCATAAATCCACATATAAATATTAGGCAAAGTAAAGGGGGACCTAGTCATAGTGGGGGAACTAGCCCCAAGCTTCAATAAATCAATCATAAACAAAGGGGGGTGCATCAAGATATCTCAAGGATTTGACTGAAATTATACTGGCATGTTGATATGAAATTGGATCCTTAAGCTCTCTCAAAGCTAGCTGAACTATGTAAAAGCTCATACAGATGTTTAAAGTCTTATGGATGTCGAAGCCTATCAGAAATAACCTCTTAACAGCAACAATTTGCAGCCAACATGGAGAAACGAGGACCTTCGGTCAAAGCACATTAACCATTGGCCCATGGGGACTGTGCATGGAGAAAAAATGTTAGTTAGGAGGTAGGGATCAGAAAATGGAGGCCGTTTTTGATCCACAATTAGCACAAATCGCGCATCGCTAGGAAACTCCCCTCGAAATGGTAAAGCCCCAAGCTCTCGGTAACAAACTAAGCATAATAGCATATATAACAAACTAAGCATAATAACATATGCATTAAATTCAAAAACATTAATTGAAGATTATTTAAAAATTAAAGACAATTTCAAGATATAAACACATAAAGTTTAAATAGGATTTAAAGATGCATGAGGTGTACCTACAATAGGTGAATAAGGTCCACTATCGGTAGCATGATCATTAGTAGAGACAGAAACATTGCATCTGATACTTCAACTTGTGTGGGAGGCATGATCTAGGAGTGGAACATGCACTCTGGGTGGGCTATGTGATTTATGATGAGCCCGAACATGTATAGTAGAACCCCCCACACTCTAATGGGCTATGATCGGGGATGGTGTATCAGATATGCCTTTGCATAATACCTTAATACATATAATACATATAAAGTAATCCAAGAAAAAAATTGTTGACTAAACTATTACACAATCGAAAGAGGTGATCAAATTTAACTTCACACATTTTTCCATTTCTAAATAATGCAATTTATTCATAGAGAATAAATATGTAAATATATGTAAAAAATTAAAATAAAACTATTTGTAAAAGTAATTAAATTTCATAAAAGCGGAACGGAGCAAAGGAAAATGGTGGACTAGGGTTTCTGACAAACCCTTCCACGACATAGCGACAGAGAAAGCAGACTCTCAGAATCAAGCAGTACCATTGCCAGTGTCGGTTTAGCTGAATTGATCGAAACAACCAATGAACATTCAGATGGGGGAGGCCATAGGGCCTCCTCAAATAGGCTGCAACATTGGAAATCAACCTCATGGGGACAAACATGAATATCCCTTAACTGGGAGTGCAGAATAGCCATCAGTACAACCTGCGCAATAGTAGGAGAAGAACGAAATGGCAGATCTGAACAATGAAAAAGATAACATCCCTCCAACACCTGATGAACCAAAGAAGGTGTTAGCACTCAAATCTACCTTAGGCTGAAATAAGGTAAAACTCAAGGCTACATCAAACCATGCTCAGCCTCGTAGCTAGCCCTACGAGGACAGGAGAGGGCTCTCTC
>APFE030684527.1:124372-146358 GCA_000404065.3 Pinus taeda | reverse complement strand
CACCAATACCAACACCATCACTACCTACTGCGCCATCAAAATCCATGGTCCAAAGACCATCTTCATCTTCCTCCAAGTGTTGAAATTGTGTTAGCTCTATTTTTTCTATTTTCTGGCCATTATCTTCAGCTGTTTGCTCCATAGTAGCTTGCTTTTCTCCTCTTTCTTTTTGCAGATCTTCTCTAAAATTCTCAGTGATCTCTGGTGTATCTTCTGCCTGAACTAACTGACTATATAGATCATTAAAACTATCAGAAAATAAAACAAACGACTCCAAATCTATATGTACATAATTTACAAGATGATTGATTGGCTTCTTTTTGCTAGCGATCATGTATTTCATATTTTTCTCTCAATATAGCTTTCTTATTTGACCGAATACTGGAATTGCAGCATAAGAAAAGTCTAACTGTAGAGTACCCTTCAACTTATCCCCCCAAGATCTTGAAAGTAGCATACCAAAATGTGGAGGAATGCCCGCCACAACCACATCCATCAAGACATTCTTCGTTGGAATTTGGTCTAAGCTAACAACCAAATCTTTGATGAGACCGATACATCTCACACAGTTGGAATCAAATGAATACAAATCATGATATTTCCTTGTAATGTCTAACCCTAGCTTCTCCATGATCGCCTTTCGCATCAAATTGTGTGAAGCACCCAAATCGAACATAGCATTGTGCAAAACATATTCATGCAATCTCAAACTAATATAAAAGGGAGGAACATCACTATCAGGGGACTCACCATCCAATGCTGGCCTAGAAATCAATTCTGGTTTATCATCTTCAACGTTCACCGTGTCAAACATGGGATCAAAATTCAGAATTTTAGAGACTTGACCTCGGTAGCTGCCATCTTTCATGATTTCAGTCAAAGGAATATATACTTTTAATTTGGAAATTTCATTTTCCAAACTAAATGCTGAAACCTTTTTGACTTCTTTGACCGAAATTTCTCTCCTATCTTTGATTATACTTGCCTAATTTGTCCTTTTTGCTGCTGATATCTTGCTAGTTGTGGGATCAATTATCTCCTTTCCTTTCTTTTGTGGTATCGGTGAATCTGTCTTTGGTGCTGTAGCTTCTTTTCTTTTCTGAATTGGATTGATGGGCACATCTCGGTTTCTCAATGAATACTGCTTCTGTTGAGTGGACAAGGCATTCAAATATCCTCTTTGGTAATCATCTAAATCTGCATCATTAGCCAAAATAAAATCTTCATCTTGTTGGGCACCTAAACTTTCTCCATACTCTTCTTCTTCAGTGATGTAAATGGGCAGATCATCAGGAGTAAAGAAGTGATTTTGGTCCCCTACTACATCAGCATCTTCATCTGAATCTTGACTCACAAAATTCTGCAAAAGAGTCTTGATCTGTTGTTGGGCTGCCGAATCTTGTGCTCTTTGTTCACGCTGCTTAATTTTGAACTGAGGTTGTTGCTGGCCACGGTAATTTGGATTACGAATCTGTGGTTCTGATTTGTCAAGGTTCATCCTTTTGAACATTTTTTCCATCTCATGAAGCCAAGGTGGTTCTGATGTATATTCTTCCTTTATAGTCACTCTTTTCTCTGCTTTCAACCGTGCTCTCTTGTCATTCAGATTCACCTCAACATTAACAACAATCTTTTGCATATCTTCTAAAGTAGGCGGATCTCTATCCCGTAATGAATAAGCCATCTCCGGGTCAAAACCATCTAGGAATTTGAGAAGAGCTGATTTTCTAGATGGTCTTAAATCATCCGGAATGGCATTATAAACTGTATTAAACCTGATAATGTAGTCTTGGACAGACTCACCATGATTGCATTTGATATTATTGTACTCGGCATTGATCTGAAGCGGATCCTTTCTGAGTTCCCAACGATCTAGAAACTTTTTCTGAAGTTCAGCCAACATAGGTATACTTCTAACTGCCAAGCCTCTGAACCATTTTATTACCTCTCCTCCGAATGTTTGCACAAACAATCGCATAGTTACATCCTCTTCATCAATCTCATATAAATCACAAAAATTTGCCATTTTGTCTATGTGTTGCTAAGCGGACACACTTTGAGGAGTGCCATCAAATAAAGGAATCTTACTCTGATAATCTGCGGGCATATCATGCAATTGCTGAGGTAAAGCAAGAGGTGCGAAACGAGCAACCATTGCTCTAGGTGGATTTAGTCTAGGGGTTGTTGGTGGAGTGGGTGTAGTTGCTGTATGAGGAGTATGCGGAGGTGTATGCGGAGGAGAAGGGATGTGGGATGAAGGAGGGGAATTGGCTGTAGATTCTGAATAAGTAATTATAGGTTGCATAGGAATGGTGGGAATGAAAGGCGTTTCACTAGGAATTCTAGAGGTGGATGCCGTGACAGTAGATCCAATATTTGCAGATATAGCTTCTAAGAAATCAGCAAGATTTGCAACTTGGATTTCGGTCTGAAGGTGCCTCAAGATAAAATTGTCAATTAATTTATTGTGCCTTTCAAATTCAAGAGCTGTAGCAAAATCAGGATTTGGAACTATAGAATCAAGAGCGTTTTCAGACTTGGTTTTAAATAATGACAATTCAAACTTTTCGTCAAAAGCAAGTTCTTCAAGGTATTCAAAAATTGCAGGACATGAATGAGATTTAACCACGGGAGTCGTCGAGCTTTCTTGACGGAGGATTTTTCGAATCAAGTTTGGATTTTCATAAATAGGAGGTGGATTCGGATCTGGATTAGCTCTTGTATGTCTTTTTGAAGCCAGTGTGTTTATCAGAAGATCAAAGAATTAATATAATTCAGCCAATCGTTTTCCAGACTCAATCATCCAAAGCTCTAGAATTAACAAAAGTACTGGGGTGATTTTCAAATCAAGTTTTCACAAGCTAACTGGAGATCGACTGAAGCAGCATTGATATACTTCTACTTATGCATAGCAAGAGCGTTTCGAAAGCTAGCTGGCGTGACTTCAGACTCCGTCTAAGACTTGTGAAACAAACTCATCAACAAGCAAACCATTGATATTTCTTCCCCAGTATGGTCGCCACTATGTTAGCACTCAAATCTACCTTAGGCTAAAATAAGGTAAGACTCAAGGCTACATCAAACCACACTCAGCCTCGTAGCTAGCCCTACGAGGACAGGAGAGGGCTCTCTCTGAGTCAATATCGGCAAAAGGTAATCAATGAGGTCGAGATGACTGAATTGATGACTAATTTTAGGCTAGGTATGAATTACAAGGACTTAGAAATTGATTTTTTGAAGTTTTGTTGAATTCAAGGGAAAGGCAATTTTGGGTGCGGGGATGAGGCACAGTTTTTGCAGAGGTCTACTTGGGGAAAGATAGGCGATTGCTTTTATGCCTTTAAAGTGGTTGAATGGATAGATCTAACTGGTGAGAGGTTAAGGAGAGCAAGAAACTTTCAAGGGTTCTCCTTAAACAAACGAAAACATGGAAAATTAAACAAATTTAAAGGCAGAGCATAGCAAATTTATGGATTCTACCTTAACACTTCATTTGTTCAATTCCAGAAGATTAAAGAAGGAAAGCGGTACACATACACAAATTGCAAGTACTGAAACAAACCCACCATCAAGACATAAAGCCACATGAATCCCAAATAGTGCTGAAAAACCCTGGTCTTTCCTTTGCCAAAAATGCAGATAAGGTATGTACAATAGAGTGTCAAGCTATTCTCAAGTGTCCAACCCTGAAAATGACTAAGAAAATACATAATATAGGCAAGCTAACACATTCCATTACCTATAGGGGTCGATCTCATCATCCTAGGAGTTGTTTCAACCAATTCTAAGCAAAGCACTACAATCTAGGCAGTCAAAACAACTTGCCTCTATAAGCTAGGAAACCAATTCATTCATTAAATTTTTTCTATTTTATGAATGAATCATCTAGAATAGGTAAATAAGTGTCAAATCAACATAATATTCCATTAATTACATCAATAAGGGTGAAAAATCCCATCACAAGTCAAAACTGGTCAAACTGGCTACATTTGTTGAGCTGAGGATGAAAACTGTGCCAAAAAACCCTGTGCGCCGCGCGCCTTTCCACCTGCTTTTGGGGCACTTTCCGGCATCCAAATTAAGGTCATATTGGCTTTTTTTAAATCTCTGGATGTCTACTTTCTAACCCAAGTGCAATTTTCCAATTTGGTGTCCATTTCACCCTCCAAAAGTGCATTCTCCCAGAAGTACTTCCTGCTGGTGCAAAAAGTGGCAGAAAGGTGGTTTTCATGATGCTTTTGAGCCTTTTGGTCACCCAGAACTTGATGAAATGCTTTGGAAATGGTTGAGCATGTGTATTTCATCATGAAAAATCCAAAACTACAATCCATTTGTGATTTGGACCTCCCCATCTTATGGGTCGCGCACTACGCGCTACGTGTAGAGCCAAAAATTTCAAAACGACAAAATTTTCTCCGAATTTGCCCAAATTTGGAGTGAAGACCCTCCATCATGTATCATGCTCAACTAACGAAGCCTCAGCCAAAACTTGAAGTGGATCAGGCCTTTTCTGTTTTTTTAGCGCTTTGCTCAAACACCTCTTAAGGATCTTCATTTTCGCTCTCCAAACATGCATGCAAGCCCAATAGTGAGTTTTCATATGACAAAGCATGTCTTTGTCCCTGTTTGCCTTCGCCAAAAACTTCTCCAAATGAGTGTTTACCTAGATGAGCATTGATTCTCGATCAATAGGTGTCAAATCACCGAGTCTCCTTCGGGCCAATTCCCCATCTTCCCTGATCTTCCGCAGCTCATAAAGTTCATGCTCATCTTCCAGTTGTTTGTTGTGCTGCTCTAAGTAGTTGATCACCCATTTAGCCATCTGCAATTTCTTTTGCAGTGACTCATTCTTGGCCCTTTTCTCTCGAATGATCTCCTTGAGCTCCGAGTTAGGAGAGCTAGCATCAACATCAATGATACCCATGTCCAGACCTCCTGAAGGACCCTCATCAAACATGGGTCTCTTGCCCCTATCCTGAATCGATACCTGTACTGAAGATGGAGGCGAGACCCCTTCCACATGATGTGGAGATAATACTCGTTGTGCTGATCATGTCAACGAGACCCTTTCCACCCCGGGTGGAGAAAGTACTCGTCGTGTAGATGCAAATAAGGCCTTGTGGCCTCTCTGATATGTCACATATACTAGAGCATCGACATGCCCAGTCTCAGGAATGTCAAACTGCTATGAAGGCCCTCCCTCATCATGAACTATCTCTGGAGGAGACTGTAGCGTTGAAAAGTAATGACGAGAGATGAAATCCTCCCAAGTAACACCTTGTTGTGCCAACTAATGCATCACTATGATTTTGATCAATGCATAATGATATATGCTCCTATGCTGATGTGTCTGGCTCTTCCTTTGTACTAAAGGCACCATCCTCTCTATGTTGTGACACATGCAAAACAGAATGTTCATCATACGTACCCTTGTGAAATGCATCAACAAACGGACATGGTACACATAGAGACGCGAGAATCTGCCCTCACAGCTGAAATATAGAATAATGAGTTTCATCAACGGTGCAAAATCATCTTTCATGAATCTGAGAGGAAAATTTGCGCTCAAGTGTCTGATATACCCAGGCTTGATATATGGCTCATAGTAAAATCTATCTAGCATCTGGCGTTTGCTCCATTCCTCCCCTACATTTGGTATCCTGGTGGCCTGAGCATTAGTCTCGGGTGACAAGGTAAAATTCACTCCGGCAAGATTTACATGACCATCCTGTAGATTAAGGACAAATAGACGGACTAGTTACCGATGATGCTGAGTTTGTGAGATCATCTCACAATATTTGTAACATGATTGGTGCCGAAAACAATCCATTTCAAGTGGGAAAGATTGTAATTGAGCCAAAGAAGTAGGCTCGTCCCTAACATGCTGTCCACTTTTGCCACCTTTATGATACCTCCGTGGCACATTTGGCACATTTACCTCTGATGTAGAATCACTATCATATTCCTGCTCATATACTCACTCGGTCTCTGACATGTTCTTTAGAAACAAGATAGCTGGAATATATATATGCTGATATAGAACTCTATGCAAAATTGATTGAAAACTGTTTCTTTTTCTCAAAATGTTGTGACCAAGGGGACACAAATGTACAAGGGAATTGTTAGGAAAGGGAAAACATTAGGGAAATGGGAAACATGGAAATAAAACAAGGAATTTAGAGAAGGGAAGGGACATGGAAATCTTGAAGTTTTAGGGTTTTGGCATGAGGTAGGGATTATGTGTTTGTAATAGAAGGGAGGGATTAGGATTTGAGGGAGGATAGTGTAGGGTTTATGAGGAAATTATTTGGGAAAATAATGATGAATATAGGGGATGGAAAACAGAAGGAAATAGGAAAACATGGGAACCTTGGTTAACATTTATTTTTTAAAACCCTTCAGTAATTTTGGCATTCAAATTCTTACAGCAATTTAATGGACAAAGGAGGGTTTTTTCATTTGGTTTTTCATGGCAAATATATCATAATCCTTTACATAAACCTTTCAAAACCAAGAATGAGCCGTGGATATAAGCCTACCTGTGAATTGATGCTTGAGAAGAGGCGTTTTAGTGTTTTCTGGACAAAGTTTGGGCATAAACCCCAGTGCGCTGCGCACCTCACCCAATGCGCCTCGCGCTCCTGATGCGCCATGCACCTCACCCAACGTGCCTCGTGCTCCTGATGCACCGCACGCATGCAAATTCACACTGAGCTTGGTCGCCTGATGTGCTGTGCGCCACTAATGCACCGCGCGCCCAACCTGATGCGTCGCGCACCTTGGAAATGGCCCAATTTGCTTACAAACTCATAAAATTTCTTTGGAACGGTGCTCTTCACTCTTGGAATGTGGAATGGGTTGAAAATGGGGTGAAATATCTTCATATAGACTCCTTTTTTATTTTTGCTTGATCCAAAACCCATTTTCTTATGTTTTGTCGTTGACACTTTTTCAAAATTAATAGACTCTGACCCTTTTTGGTTTCCTCCTTAAAATTTGTTGACATAATGATTTTCTCTGATAATTTTTTGCAGGGATAGCTCTGATATGCTCTGGCAAAGGAGACCAAGGCTACGCTTGGACGTTTCAAGGATTGAAGTTTTTTTGAAAATTTTTACAAAAATGAGACGACGACTTATCTTCAAAACAAAGTTTTGAAGAGAAGTCATACTTTATCTGTACAGGGATGAAAATTATTGAAGTGATTATTTATCAAAGACATCCCTCTGGCCTGCTGGTCTTCTAATACTTTGCAAAACAAAATTTGGCGACTCAACCCTAGACCTAAGACCTAAAAATTTAAAACATGATTGTAAATGACCTTTGAAGATTTATGACTAAACCTGAACTAGCAGTGCCACGCACGAGGGGAATGAATGACACAAACCATTCTGTCAGAGTTATGGCATGCCTAATGAAATGCAACTGATTAAAACTGATGGGACACCTAATCATGAAATGCAGAAAGAGCTTTGATCTCTGACGGAGGGATAACTAGACTGACTCTAACATAGTGAACAATAATTTTTATGGATGAACATGTATATGATATAGGAGTAATATCTAAAAGCATTAGTAGACTAGGACTTTCTGAACTGATGGTGGATATCATTTGATATGTATTAGGGATAGTGAAATAGTAAATTAGTTGTGGTGTTAGGATAACATAAGGCTACTTGGAAATGTAATATGGTCTCATCAACTTCAACATATTTTCCATTCCTATGGCTTGAGTAATCATGGGGATAGTCATCTTGGATTTCTTAGAAAAGTTTACTATGCAATAATGTCAAGGTGTTGTTGGAGCCACAACTTCTTCAAGCACATTTTCTATCAACACCTTTTCATTTTTTTCCTTAGTGAGGGCCTTCCAATATAATAGCACTATAGCCTCATCCAATTTCTATAGTCCAACCCAATCTAGGAATCATATCATTTTTGCTACTACTTTTGGAGTCGCTAACAATACCACCTTGGATCCTCTAGTAGAAGAAATAGTTTTTTATTAGAATTATAATGTCAAGAAATCTAGGTGATGGCTTTTGGGAAATCATAGCCTTGGGGTACCACTACTTTCAGTAGGTTTCTTTTGAATAAATTGTGTAAATATAATCTTTCTTGCAGATTTGAATAAACTTGCATATCACAATGTACATATATTTGATACTAAGGATAGGGTCATCAATTTCTGCATGGGCATATAGTATTTTTTCTTCATGTGTATTCTCCATTACCAAAGAGTTTATTGAGGTTGGGTTGTCTAACATACCAACTTCGAATTTGTTAAATGGGTTTGATTTTGGCTCGAATTTGGAGTTAGGCGATAAATACTGCAACATTGTGAGTATAATTGAATCAGTTAAGTGGTTCTTTGAGGAGCGTGGGGGAAGTGAATTAGTCTTTGGCCCTATGGTTGAGGGATAGAAGGCATGACCAAACTTGGGCTTGTGGGTGAATTTGACAATTTAGGTTAGAATGTGACATGAAATGTAGCACATTGGGTGCTAAAAGTTGAAGGGTGAAGTGCATTACCATCATCTTGGTGAAAAACTTCAAATGATACCCTATAACAACCTTTGGTTAATGTGAGACACCTTTCTTTTCATGGTCATAGAAAACCTGTAGAGGGTAAATGAGTTTTTTTGGGAATAACATGACAAGGGTACATAGATGGAGTATAGGAATATCTCACTAGGGTAGGGAAGTGGCAAGAATTTAGCATTCAAACTATTTGAATACTTCAGGAAAATGTCACCATAAAATTGTCAATACAAAGCCCCTTTAGGACTTATAATGAAACAATTTCGATTTTCATTCTACCATGCACCATTTTTTGACTTGCTTAGATGACATTGGGATGACATCATTATATAGGGTAACAACATCATACAGGGATGATGTGCTGGTAGAGTGGTGATGCCGCGAAGTGATGAGTGGGATGGGTGACGTGGAGATAGATAGGTGAAGTGGAGGTGGAGTGTAGAGGAGTGGTGATGTGGTAGTCATGGTGGACCCCCCTCCTCTACCAAGTGATTTTTGCATGGTAGGTAGGCTGTCTTAGTGCACCAACCTATTGGGTGCATAGTCAATGGTGGCCCACCATGTGTCTCCAAGTTGTTTTGGTTGCATTGCATTTGGGAATTAACTGTTATGCAGGTCAATGATGCAATGTGATCCATGTCGTTTATCTACATGGTTGTAGATCATCTAATCTATAGTTCTCTACATTTTTCCACTTGCATCATCTAAATGTCATCAAACCATTTGATGGGGATGATGTTTGAGTGATGTAAGTGTGCCGTTCACTAACATGTTGATGACATAATTTGATCCAAAGTGTCACATTGATGTCATCCAACCCAGGTTGGTCTATAACATCATGCTAACATCATCCAACCAAACTATGAATTTTTCCCTTATAATTAGGTTTTCTTGGGTGGGCCTCAACCACTGTAGACTTCCCTAAATCACTTTGATGGTTGCAGTGTCATGAGTGAGTCTTGGTGATAACAAATTGATCCTCATTGGATATATTTAGAATGTTTGTGTTGCCCAAAGAAAATGAGGGACAATAGGGAAAAATGCATCATATGAGTCTCAATCTCATTCTTACCCATATGGATGGTTTCTTCATAAATAATTATTTTAATATCAATTAAATATGTGTGAGAATTTATTTATATGCTCTGTAGGTGTGAAAATTTGTACATGTTCAAAATTAAAAAACATTAAAATCAATCGAATTGAAAATTAAAAAATATCAATGTATAATAATATTATATATACAATAATGATACTTATAAATTTTTTTATATTATGTGTGTGTTTTTTGTGAGAGAGAAAGAAGAAGACAATTAACAATATTTATATTTTATTGTTTTAATATTTATATTTACTAAATTTGAAGGTGAGATAAATTAAGTTGGAATTTTTTCGAATAATAATAAAATTTCATTTTAATATATATATATATATAATATTATATATATATATATTATATATTCCAACTTCTCTCTCATAAAAATAAGGATAAAAACACAAAAATTATTTTACAAAATGAAGCAAGAAAGTGCAGGGAAAAAATGTGTGAGCAAAGAACACAAACGTTTTTCTACACACAAAAATTTGGCTCATAATATTTATTTTTCACTGGCAAATTGTAAGTGAGAGATATTTTCTTTTTATAAATATTTGAAAAAGTAGTGTATCACCTTGTTTTCTATTTTTTTTGTCTACTATTCACTACACGTATTATTACAATATATATAAGTTGTCTATGTGCTTAGTTCTCTTTACAATTATGAACTTTAAGAAATGTAAATAGTAATTATAACTATATTTGTTTTTGAGCTTAGAACTAAAAAATATGTGTCTGAGCTATGTACATTTGACAATATATTGTAAATGGCATAACATCTTAACTAAGTAAGTGAAAACTTAGTAAAATATTTTTTTTTTCATTGAACAATTGAATATATATATATATATTTGAAAATATATTTCAAACAACATAACATCTTACATAAGTAATTGCAAACTGTGCAATATTTTACTTTTCTCATTGAACAACTTCATAGTCTACATTGTCTTCATACGTACGAATCCATAAAAGTTGACAGAATGAACATTTTCATATGACACAACATGTAAATGAATTTTAAAAACTTAGAAGTAGTAAAAAAAATGAATTTCATTTTCAATGTTGATCTAGAATATTATATGCTTAAACGCAAAGCCCCAAAAAAGGAAACTTTATTGAGTGACATGAAGATTGATTTTGAATCTGAATTCAAATTTGTATCCTTTTTTTCACTTTAAGAAAAGACATAAGTAAACCAATATGTATACTTATAATTATTACATAATATGGCGTTGTATTTTTTATTAGTAAATAAGGTAATTTTTTTATGATAATATTCAGATGTCCCGTGTTCTATTTTAATAGAAATTTTTACATAACAAAAATGGAAGCAAAAAAAGTGTACTTTTAACTATTATGTAATATGGTTTTGCACTTTGTATTAGTAAATAATAGGATTTTGTTATGATAATATTAGTGTCATATGTCCTATCTTAACACAAATTACTACATAAAAGAAATGGAATGGATTGAAGCATGAGGGTTAGGTAGATTTGTTGAGTCACCATTGTTAAAGTATATTTTCTATTGACAGGTCATAGGTTTAATTCCTTTGAAACCATCATGGTCAAACTCTATGGTTGAGATGATATGAAGTGATCCCTTCTTGTGGATCTTCCTCGACTCCGTGGTTGAGCTGACAGGAAGTGATCCTTTCTGGTGAATATAAATATTTGGTGGATTTAGTGGTCACTCATCTCTAAAGTATATGAACAACATAGAAAATAGATGTAATTCATTGATATATTTTAATATTAGGTATGATTATTAAATTATAATATTTAAAAGAAAAAAAATGTATTTTCATAACACATATATCTCCTCACTAGTATACAATATGAATTGTGTCCTTGAATTCTTAAAGCGAATGGTTACTTGAGAATCATAGGAAAAATGAATATTATGAGTATGAATCTCATTCTTACCCATACGGATGGTTTCTTCATAAATAATTAATTTTATATTATTTAATATCAATTATATGTGTATGGGAATTTATCCATATCCTCTATAGATGTGCAACTTTGTACATGTTCAAAATGGAAATACATTAAAATCAATATAACTAAAAATTAAAAAATATTAGTGTATAATGATATCATAATGTGAGAATGCAGTTATAATTTTTTTAATTAAATAAATCTATTTTTAATTTATTTTATTTAATTTTAGTTAATGATGATTATATTTTATTTCTTTTAACATTTTTTATATTTATTAAATTTGAAGGTGAGATAAATTTAAGTTGGCTTACTTTTTTGAAATAGTAATAATGTTTTTGAATCCCCAATGAGGGTGATCACAATGTACAAGAGGGTTCCTTCAGGCTCAATCCCACCATTGTGCAATGTGATGTGAATTAATGAGCATGGGGTGTGGCTCACCCCCACCACGCATCTGCATGTAGCCCCCCAAATAGCCTTTTATGGTTACAAAATCATGTAATTCACCTTTGTATGTGAGTTTTGGTATCTTTTAGGAGCATAGGAGAGGTTGAGGAGCCAACTTAGCTACATTTGGTGGAATCTCAAGAGTATTATACTATTAAGAGGTCACTTATATAGGTGTTGAGTCTTGCAGAAGAGTGTTCTATGTGTTTCCAAGTGCTAGTGAAGTGGAGTGAAGGATTTTTTCATCGGTGTGCGAAAGTCTCAAAGTGGGATCTACACATTGAACGTGCTAGCCAAAAAAGGTTATCCTTAAGAAACTCATGCGTGGTGGCTCAATTTATTTCTCTTTCACTCTTGAATCAAATACTATTACCTCCATCTGGTTTTAATATTTTTGCCTCTGGTTACCTATCGAGAATTAATATTGTGTTAAGGCAGATAGCAAGCTTGGTTATTTTTTGTCATGGTTCTGGTCAATGGGTGCTTGAATGAATTTTGGGTAATATAGGTCTATTTGTGTCATGCCCCATAACTATATGGTGGTCTCTCATGATGAATATGTACAATTGTTTTAATTCATTCTCATCCTCTTAGCATAATTTGGATTTGCATAGATGTGCTAATATTGGTCTATTGGTAGGTTTTTGTCTTTTCATTTTATAAACTTTTTAGTGGGAAGGGGTTCTATCATAATTGTTGTTTGCTCTACCTTGATTGAGTGTGGGGCTCTCTCAAACAATGTAGTGTGTCTTATGTGTCATAATGAAAACTCTGTATTATGTGGTATGTCCTCGATAATGTATTATCCCTTTTATTCGCTTGCTCCTTTCCAAGTCATCGTCATTTAAGCTATTGCTAAAGGTGTGGACCCCTTCAGGAAATCATGCCTCCCAGATAATGTATGATTTGTAGGAGGAGGGGAGTGGGTAGAAACTCGTAGTGCCAACAAAGTGCTAGAATCTCCACTTAAGACTCTACAACCACCTGTTTTAAGGTAGTCCCCTTGGATATGTGGAGAGAAATCAAAAAATTAAAATGCAGGAAATGATGGAAAGACATTTCCACTCGGACTCTAAGAATGTGGACAATGTTTCTTGTTTGGTTTTGGACCTTGGTAATACCAGGGGATAGAGAAATTAGCACCTAAACTTAGTAGCCCTACACTGATAAATGAAGACACTGCTTTCTCTAGTGTTGAAGGATAAATAAGGGGGAAGTGTATAATGGGTATAATTATTTGGAGGAGATTAAGAGGATTATGAGGAACTAGCACTTAACTTTGGATAAGTCGGATGCAAGGTTGGACTATATAAAAGAGCACAAAAAATATGATACAGGCATCAATGGACATCCTAAATGGAGTATGAGGGACCATGCTTCCATCTCTTCCTATGAATTTGAATGATATTTATTCTTGCTAGATTTCTTAAAACTCTATTGTGTGATGCATTGTTAGCCTAGTTAATAAGGATTTTTTGTAATATAGGACTAGTTGGATGGTTTGTGTTTTTTGTGCTCTAAGGTCAACAGATAAATTTTTACTATGGGTATTGTTGTATCCACAAGAGTTAACAAAGATCTCATTAGTTGGATATATGTAACAATGATGTATCTCTAAGTTATTTTATTATATAAATATTTTTTTTTACAAATAATAATAATATTTTTTATTGAAAAAATAAATTTATATTTTTTTTGTATGTATATGTATTCAATATTTTCACTCTCATTAAAATAAGGAATAAAAACTAAGCAAGTATTCAGAAATTGAAATAGAGAAGTGCAGGAGAGCGAGTGTGTGGAGGGAATGCCTATGTGGAGCAAGAAAAACAAACTTTCACACATGAAATTTGGCTAAGAATATATAAATTGTTTCATAGGTAAATTTGTAAGAGAGAGATTATTTTTATTTTCTTTTAAAAGGTTCATGCATCTAAACATTTGAAAAAGTAGTGTATCCCCTTATTTCCTACTTTGGTTTCTCGCTATGCATGATAAGTATTATAGAGGTATATCTAAGTTGTATGTTTGTTTATAAATGCTAAATTCTCTTTTCAAAATTGATGTTTGATATCTTTCCTAATGTGAAGTTTAAGAAATGTAAACTACAATTATAATTATATTTGTTTGTTGGGATATAACTAAAAAAATATCTATTGGCTATATAAATTCTCTTTCTTAGAATACTAGCCAACATTACATATTGCTTTATCATGACACCAAATATTTGTTAATATATCACAAATGTTGTAACACCTTACCTTAGTAATTTCAAAATAGGTAATATTTTACTTTTCCCATTGAATAACTTCATAGTCAACTTTGTCTTCATTTGTACGAATTCACATGCCTTTTAAATTGATCACCAATATAACATGAAGTGTACACATATATGAATTCAATAGTTGTAAATAGGCCAACTATCCCGAAGCATCTTAAGAATGAAACTGAGGCTGTGAAAAATCTCTTTCTTGTTTAACTATCATATGATCAATCTTCTTAGATAGTAGGTTGATTGAGGGGATTTCCCTAGACAAGCTTTAAAGTCTAAAAATTAAGCTAAATCAAAAAGAGATTATGCACTCTCTCTAAAACTAAGAAAAAATAAAATATTTGATACTTTACATGAACACTTAGATAAGGCATGGAATTCTTTCAAGTAAATATTTTAATTTATATTTATATTTTTAAGTAATGATTATTATTTTATTTGTTTAATATTTTTATATTATTAATTTTTATGTGAGATAAAATTAACTTTGATTAATTTTTTGAGGCAATAATATATTTTTATTTAGAAAATAAATTTATATGTCTGTATTCAAGTTTTTCACTCATAAAAAGACGATAAAAACTAATAAAAGTGTCTAAAAAGTGAAACAAAGAAGTGTAAGATAACCATTATCTAGAGGGAATACATGTGTGGAGCAAGGAGCATACACTTTCTTCCACACACATCTTTCTTTGGAAAACATGTAATTTGACTCATAATATATATATTATTTCATTGGTAAAGTTTTATTTTCTTTTAAAAGGTTGAAACTAAGATAAATTTATATTGGATTGTCTTTTTCAAATAATAATAATTTTATTAAAAAATAAATTCATATTTTTTTTGTAGGTATATGTTTTCAAAATTTTCATTCTCATAAAAAGAATTAATAAAAACTAAGAAAATTGTCTTATAACAGATGCTTGGAAGTGCACGAAAATGAGTCTACAAAAGGTATATAAACATCCTTTGCACAAGAAATTTGACACAAAATATATATATTGTTTCACTAAAAAAAATTTGTAAGAAAATGGATTTTTATTTTCGATAGCAAAAATAAATTGGAAGAAATTAGGCATCTAAGAAAACATCAAATATTTTCTACAAACTTTCTTTGAAGTTCGGGTTGTTTTTAAAGTCCAAATAAAATAACCCAAAACAAATTAAAAAGAAGCCAACATTATTTAGAAAAATTAAGAAAACAAAAATATTTTATATTTTAAAAAAACAAAATTAAGTCAACGATTTTCTTTCAGCAAACTTTGAAATCAAAATTATAATAACAACTAACAAATAAAAATTAAATTATCCCAACAAAAATAAGAAAAGTAAACTATTTCAACTATTTTCTCTACCAGAAAGAAACAAAACAAAACAAATTAACAAGTCTCCTTCCACCAACTTTAAAGTTCAAAAATAGAATGAAAAAAAATAATAATTTGAAATGGAAATTTAAGAAAGTTAGAGAAACAAAATTTGCAACCATAAAACCATATTGTATTACTACCAATTATAATTGATATGTCTGAGAATATATATATATCCTATGTAGATGTACAACGTTATAGATGCTAAAAAAAAAACCATTAAAACCAATAGAATTCAAAATTAAAAAATATTATATATAATAATATTATATATATGAAAATGGAAATTAATAAGTTTTATAATAAAATAAATCTATATACATTTATTTTAATTATATTTTCAAATTTTCAAGTAATAATTACTATATTTGTATTTGATTTAATATTTTTGTATATTACTAAAGATTATATTTTTAGGTGATAATTATTATATTTGTATTTTGTTTTATATTTTTTTGTATTTATTAAATTTGAAAGTGAGATAAATTTAAGTTGGATTATTTTTTTCCTATTAGAATATATTTTCATTAAAAAAATGAATTTGTATTTGTGTGTAGATATGTTTATTTAAGCTTTCCATTATCATAAAAAATAATGATTAAAAATTTAGAAAAGTGCGTAAAAAGTGAAGAAAGGAAGTGCAGCCTAATGAAAGGATGGAGGGGGTGCATGTGTAGAGAAAAGAACACAACCTTTCTTTAGCAGACTTGAAATTTCATTCATAATATATAGATTGTTTCACTGATAAATTTGTAAGAGATAATTTTTTTATTTTCTTTTAAATGGTTCAATAGCTAAAGGTTAATCAAAATAAATTATGCATTCTCTCTGTAAGAGAATGAAAAAATCAAATATTTTCTACTTTAGAGAAACAAAATAGAATATCTAGGGATGTTTATTGAAGTTTGGATCTGCTTTAAAGTCTAGAAATAAAATAACCAAAAATAAATAGGAAATAAACTATTCATTATTTTATCTCAATGAGATTAAGAAAATATATAATATTTGGTACTTTAAAAGAAAACTAAATCTAAAAATATAATTACAATGAGAAAATAAGAAAGAAGATAGTTCAATAAAAAAAATAAAAAAAAAACTATTTGCAATCCTAGAAGGAGAACTAAGCAAATCAACAATTCTAAGCTTGTTGGCTTGGTGGTGCCTAAACCAGGTTGAGAAGTGTTTTAGCCGAAAAAATCCTGCACTACCAACCCTTTCGACAACAATCTGTGGAGCGCGGACTGAAGTCTCACCCGAGGTAGTATTGGAGGGTGCTGGAACCAGGTTTCCGCACTCTTGGGATGTCTTGATGTGGTTTGGAAGGTCACGAATCGTTCTGCGCCACTATGTACTATTGTCGAGCTTATAGATGTACTTTCTTATTAATGAAGTTATTACAGATCTGATCTTCATCTTATATCCTTTAAACAAAAATTAAACAAAAAACCCAGTGCCCGCAATTATAACACATAGTGCATAAATTTACAACATAAGCAATAGCTCGATCCGTACTAAAGCGCACAATGGTTCAGAAATTCTTATATTTATTGATCTCCTTATCAATACAACCAAATTCTCCCTATGCACTTAGCTGCAGGGGTCCATGCACATAGCTATGGACTCTACCAGGCCTCTATGCACACAACTGCAGAGCCTCTATCTATCTACTCACACCCTTGACTCAGACTTACAGATGCAGAGAGAATATTGCCTTCATAAACCCATAGCATTCAAGATCCAAAACTAAAAATTGCTTTCTAATCATAGAACCTTGCCCTATTTATACATTTTCATGGTCTGCAGACCATGGGCAGGCCGACTCACTTTCTATTTTCTTATATTATTTTTGGGTGGACAACCCTTTGACCCGACATATTACAATTCACGCTCCACACACCTCGTAGAGCCTTTTGTTGCACAAAAAAATGTCACCTTGACATTCTGCAATTTGTGTGAATCTATTACCACTCATACTTTCCTCCTTTGCAAGTCTTAAGCCTCAGTTCCTCATATCAAGCCTTGAAAATAAGAGAAAGCCCTCAAAAGTGTATAAAACTCTAGTTTCGCACTTTCTCTTTGCATTACCTGTAGTCCCACACCTAATGGTCATGTCTCCTGTGCACCTGACCACTCTATCTCTATGTTATGGGTGTGGACCCCTGTAAAAGTTAAAAAGGCATAAGTATATTCTAAATACTCACTTTCAGTTATTTCTAGAAGCTTTTGGAAGGAATCTTGAGGTGGCAAGTTCACTCCCTTATGGTTCATGCATCCCATACCTTAAGGAGCTAACCCCTTGATGTGAGGATCTTATCCCTTTGAAGGAGGACTCTATCCCTTCATAGGTGGACCTGTAACCTCCTCCTCTACATTATAAAATGAAGCATTGGGCTGGTTACTTGGGAGGTTGAAAGCTGAATATTTTTGAGGTGAAATGTTGTTGGAACTCAGTTTTCTTAGTTGATCTTTTATGAGGAGAGATTACTTACCTTTAAGATCTCATTTGGAGAAGTGCAAGGCTTGTCAAAGTAAAGGAAACTCCTATTTCGGACCCCAGGAAGAGCTTGTTCAACATCAAGGCTGAAAAGGTTGTAAGGTTCTTCTACTTCAAAGTTAATACAAATAAGTTTGTTTTTCTCAATAAGTTGTTGTTGTATGGTTTATTTTATGGATTCCTTGATCACCATAATGGACATGATTTATGATATTAGCTATGTAGGTGCTATTTGATGTTTGCTTGTTTGTGATTGCAGGTTCTTAAAAGGAAACTCTTTCGAACAGTTGAAGGATAGCTGCTACAAACTAGCATTGGACTTAAGGTAGGGTCTAAACACCTCTATAGTTTTTATTTATGAATTTCATATGTTTAGAAAAAATTAGATTTCTTTGTCTACTTGTTGTTAGAATATCTTCTAATACTAGGGAGATCGACCTTGTCTACAAGATCAATTTATCTGGCCAACAAATTGGCCACTCCGCTGGGGATCTGAATTTTGTTTTTGGTTTTCCTTTGTCTTTGACTTGAGAAACTTGTTCTCTTTTCTGTTTTTTGCTTGATGTGTGTTGGATTGGGTATTTTTTAGAATCTAGATTATTTTTTGTTTTTTTTTTAAGTTTTCAAGGGACCGCACTTTCTCTTTGCAGATAGTGCAAGCATCTTCGCACTCATCCTTTAGTACACAGAGTGGTACCACATCTGGTTCTCCTAGAAGCATGCGGGCCCTATAAAATTTATAAAAAAAAAAACCTAAAATGTTTTCTTCCAGTTAAGTTTAGGTTTAATTTACGACTTTTAGTGTCTACCTAGGTCTGCATATGTTCTGTCAAAAATCTCTTGTGAGTGAGTTCCATTGGTATTTTTATTTTAGATGATTTTCTAGAAGTTTTGCATGCTTGGAGTGGTTTTCACTTGGTCTCTGTAGTGACTCAAAGATCAGAAGCCCGAGAAACCTTAGATTACCATGGTGTCTTTTTGTCTTCTTGATGAGTTTGACTAGGTTGTGAAATCTATCATTTGTGAGAAATAGATTTAGCTTTCTCCTTGCAAAACTTTGAACAAGCTTTGTCATATGTTTTGAATTTTGTTTTAAAAAAAAATAATAAATAAATAAAAAATTGGATTTTTTATTGATTTGTTATTCTGAACGAATGAGTCCTTAGTTTATTGAACAACTAAGTAAAAGATCTTCAAAAAGAATTGAAAATTTTATTCAATTAGGGTTTTAGAAGTTTTTAGATCTCAAGAGTAGTTTTTGTAGTTTTGAGTGTTTTCTAGAAATTGTAGTTCTCTTTTGAAGAAATTGTTTTTTGTAGTTTCAAGTTTTGAAAAAGCAAAGGGATTTATTGTGAGAATAATTAGTAGTCTCTTTTTGACTTCCTATTGAAAAATACAAAAAGATTTTATTTTCATTTACATGTTGAAAGAAAGATTTGTTTCTCAAAGAATTGCATTCTCAAACTCTTTATTTTAGCTAGAAATTCATCGAAAGAAAAACGAATTGTTTATCATTTTAGGTGCATTTTTTAGTGTTTTTGGAGTCGAGTCTTCACACCATCAAAATTTAATTTCCTTACCTATTGAATTAAAGAAAAACCCATAAAAACAACGCTTAATTAAAATTGATCTAGTAATCTTTTTTATTTCTAGGGCTGTTATCACCAATATAACTTAGGCTAGTATCTTGGAGTAGGGAGTACTTAACTCTCCAAGATAGTTAAAACAAACAAGTAGCTATATCTTGTGGTAGGAAATAAATCCAATTGTAATTGATACATTTTGAGAAACTTCTCTTAAAGGAGCCAATCATGAGATCATGTCTGAACCTTTGAGACAATCAAGTTTGTTTCATTGGGAAAGATAGAAGATTTGTGTGTATTATAAACAGTAAACCTCAGATTAACCATTATCGAGGAGCCTGGGGTCACTTGTTGGTAAACCTCGGATTGATCATGTCGATGAGCCTTCAAGGGGATTGAGCTTTTTTACTCTATCCTTGCGCATAGATCGGATCATAGACTGTTCCGCCAGTTGTATTTGTTGTTGTTGGTAACCTTGGTGTCCATAAACTTAAGATTATTTCCTGAGGTGACAGTGAAGGATGGGTCTCACTGTACCTAGAACAGACATCGACTAGACTCACTTGGACTCTCTCGGAGGTTCTCTTCACTCGAGATGGTTTGTGAAGAAACTTGTGCCAATCTATTTCATTAAGCAGGTTGTCGGGGTTACTGTTCCAACCGTCCTTTCTGTATTAAAATTCTACAATGTTGGATTTCTTCACCAACTAGTGTTTTTAGTACAGGATCTTACTGTTTGTGTGTGGTTCAAAATCTTAGATTTTTTAGGCGTGTGATTTAGTTGTTTGTTTCTTTAGAGACTTTAGGTGGTTTTATTGAAATTTTCTTTGTTTACGTGTGAGTAACTAAATATTTAATTGTGTCTGAATTACCGAGACAATCTCGTAGACTTCATGGGCAACCTCTTGAGTATACACCAAGCCAGCTTGAAGCGCTACGAGCTCTTGTATCACCTAGTGATAGTAGAGTTGGGTCACCAGAAGACGGAGAATCATCTTTAATTGTTCATTCTAATTATCAAGTTCAAACAATAGAGTATATTTTTGTTCATTTTCCAAAATTACTAGTAGTATTTCTCCTACCAGTGAATTAGCTGAGGAACCTAAAATTTCTGAGTCTGAAACTGAACTTGCTACTACTCCATATTCAGGATTTGCTTCTCCAACTTCTAGTGGTCTTGGTTCACCCAAGGTAGGAAATATCATTACCCAAAATCTTCCTTCTGGCCTCATTTCTATTGAAAAACTTGTTAGTCCAGACGAAGACGTAACTCTTCCTGAAAATCAAACAACTTTAAATATTAGGGAGCATGAATCAATTTTCTACAGTCCTTTTAGGAGTAACGCTTGGTACGTATCATTGACAAATTTTTTGAAAACTGGGGTCTTAGCTTTTCACCACCTCAAATTCCTTTTCATCCTACACCCAAAGGTTATTATCCTTTGTTAAATATGTCGAGACAGTCATCTATGTTTTCCCAAACACCAGAAACATTTTAATATGGTGGTCCTTCTGTTCCTTTGGGGTACTAGTCACTCACGGGTAGTTTTTCAAGAGCATCTCCTCAACCAATCGGACATAAGTTATCAACTAGTAATAATGGAACTCAACCATTGAGCGCAAAAGAAATCCTTATGACGCCTGGTAGTATTCCAAATCCACAACCTCAAGGTAGTCAGTTACCGCCTAGGGGGCAACCCCAAGGTAGTCAGTTAGTGCCAGGAGGGCAACCTCAAGGTATTCAGTTATTGCCTAGAGGGCAACCTCAAGGTAGTCAATTACCACCTAGGGGCCAACCTCAAGGTAGTCAGTTACCACCTCGAGGGTAACCTCAAGGATAGCACATACCTCAAGGTCAAACCCAGACTCAGTACATACCTCAAGGTCAACCCCAGTTTCAATACATACCTCAAGGTCAACCCTAGTTTCAGTACGTGCCTCAAGGTTATCAACCTCAAGGTCTGTACCCAACTCAAGGTTTCCAACCACCCGTTATAGAAATTTTTGCGCACTTCAACCCCAATCACAAATGTGCATAAACTGAGGGCTCTTAAGTCCCTAAAAGTGTTGCTTCACTGCCTAAAGGAACAAGGTCAATTGATTACATCATCTCCTGAAAGTTCTCCACTGAAAACTGCTCATAAATGGTCAAAGCTGGACCATACTGAAAGCTCAATGCAGAGGGTGCGATGCATACTGTTTTGCTCCGCTGTAGGGTGCGATGGTCGGAAATGGACAAA